>PVHP010037655.1:0-17264 GCA_004024765.1 Zapus hudsonius
AAAAAAAAAAAAAAAAAAAAAAAAAAAAAAAAAAAAAAAAAAAAAAAAAAAAAAAAAAAAAAAAAAAAAAAAAAAAAAAAAAAAAAAAAAAAAAAAAAAAAAAAAAAAAAAAAAAAAAAAAAAAAACAAGCATGCCATGGCTCAATGCATGTCCTTGAGCAGAACAGAGGCAAAGAAGCCCCAAATAAATTTGAACAAGGCTTCTTATACAGTAGAACACACAAGTTTTAACAGGAAGTTACAGGCAAGCATTCATTTGCACATTTTTTTGTAATCAGTCAGGACATTCTTAGCTTTTACCAAGGATGCAAGATTACGGGAACCAGACACAAGGTTACAGGAACTGAGGTTGAAAGCATAAGCTAACATTTTTGGGAAGAACTGTTAACTCTTTCTCTATTAGGGTCTTTTATTTCATTCTAACAATACTAGAGAAAAGACAACCCAAATGGTGCTGGCAAAGCTGAATATTCATATATGAAATAATGAAATAAGATCCACATCTCTCACCCTGTACAAAAAAGAACTGTACAGGGTGAGAGATCAAAGACCTTAATTTCACACCTAAAACACTAAAACTGCTAGAGGAATCACAGGGGAAATTCTACAAGATATAATTATATGTGAGGTCTTTCAGTAATACAGGATAGTCACAAAAATTATCAAACAGGATTACATAAAACTGAGGAGGGCTTTCAGTGGAATGGGGGCTGGGAGGAGGGAAACAGTGGCACCAATACATGATTTGTTCATACAAAGTTTCTACTTAATAAATTTAAAAAAACGCTTCTCTACAATAAAAGAAACTATTAGCAGAGTGAACATATAGCCAACAGAAATATGAGGAAATCCTTGACAGGTACACTTCAGAGCAGGGGTTACTATCTAGAATCTGTACTGCAAAAATTAAGCACTAAAATACACTGTGAATCAATCAGTGTGCTAATGTTCTGAACAGGCAATTCTCAAAAGAAGAAATACATAATAAAGCATCCTTAATACTCACCCACCATGACTCAGGGAATTGAGTGGAAGAGAGGGTGGAAAGATTGTAAGAGCCATGGTGGGGGAGAACTACCAGAGACATGGCCCCCCTCAGTAATAACATAAAAGGTGGGTGGAACCAGGTTGACCCCTAGGCTATCTATAACCTCTGTAATGTTTAGGCTTTGTTGTCAACCTGACCTTTCAAGTAATCTTGAGTGGGTCTCTGAGGATGTTTACAGGAAGGCAGCCTCTCAGTAGGGGGCAGGATGTAGGGAAGCTCAAAGAAGCTAGAAGTATACATCCTTTCCTGTGTGGCCAGTGCAGGAAGGAAATTCCAGAGACTCAGGAAGCCATTAATTCTGGGATAGAATTGCAAGACCCCACCCTAGGGCTATATAAAGGTGAAAGAATTCTCTCCTTGCCCTTCTGCCTGTTTGCTAGTGTCTGTGTGGTTTTGGTGGTGGGATTTTGCTCTCTGCTCGGACATGTTAAAGAGGACCAGCCTCTTTCATTTTTATTGGACTTCCCCTGGATCTGTAGCCTGAATAAATCGTTTCCTCCCATAAACTGTGCCTGGTTTGAAGATTCATCCCAGCAGCATGTGGCTGACTGCGACAACCTCCTACCCCATGGACTGATCCAGTTTGCCCACAGAGGAGGATATTCAGCTGATTGGGGACAGCGAAGAGGAAATCGGGGAATTGGGGATACCAACACTTTATTTGCTCATTCATTGTATGTAAATATGGATAATGAAGATATAATTTATATAAAAAGAAATACAAATGGCCCATACACATTTAAAAATTTCAATACATTAAACATCAGGAAAGTGCAAATTAAAACTACTTTGAGATTCTAGACCACTCTAGTCAGAATGGCTACCATCAGTAAAACAAATGAGAGCTGAAAGGATGCCTGAGTGGGCATAAATTCAATCCCTAACACCCACTCAGTCCATTTCATAGTCAGGAACTAATAAAAATGAAGGAAGTAGCTGGAAATTCACGATCCCATTTGAGGGTGGGGCATATCCCCGATGACCTAAAGATGGTCCACTAGGACTTAATTTAGAAGTATTCCACCATGTTACCTTGGCAATCAAGCCTTTGACCCATAGGACTTTGTGTGCAAGTGTTTATTGCATAATAGGGATCCAAGCAATTATGATATTTCAAATCATTGATGTAATAGGGCAAAGTGTTTCAATTTTAGAAAGTGTAATGAATGATAAAGTGTCAAAGGAACTTTGGGTGAATTTCTCCTTTCTTCAGATCTGACCTATTAGAGCCATTTACTATAAAGCATGTAAATATTGTCAAATGATAAGTCCTGTAGTTCAAATAAAAGTAAAGCTCCCAGTGGTACAACCATGGAGTAAAAATATCAGTAGGAAAAGTCAATAGAGATTGACTTGAAATCTCATGCCTGACACTGACAGGACAAATTCCAGTAACTTCTGGTGTCTTATCGCTGTTTTGCCTCCTTTTCCTGTAGTTAACTTGTGTTTCTTACACTGTTTTTGAAAAACAGTTATACAAGAAAATTCAATTAAAAATAAAAATAAAAATTGTCAGTCCAGCCTACAGTTGTTGCTGCCTCATGTCAAGGCCTATGAGCACATCTACCTATTAGGAAAAAGGAGAAATGGCACTTCTCCAAGGAAGAAAGAGAGATGGTTTTACTATTGGTTCACAACCAGCTTGAGATAAAGCTTTCTTAATTCTTCTGACTTTAAGTACTTTGGGTAGGCATTTGCCTGGCATCCCATCAGCTATTTACCTTAGGGAGGTGGGAAGTAAGAATGACTTAGACTAGAGCCAGCAGGCACTTTTTGATGTTCTCCCATGACATTACACCAAAGCTAAAAAGAGCTAAAAAAAAAAAAAGCTGAGTCTCTTTGCAGAGCCTGGAATCACAGAGAGAGCTGCAAACCACATTCTGTCATTTATATGAATTTAACAGCTTTGGAGCAGATGATATCTTATGTTCAATGTCCCTGCAATAACTGAGGCATCCTCATTTCAGTGAATCCCCATTAATCAACAAGATTTGTCTTTTTTTCTGTGCAAGAGAAACAGAATAGATTTCATGCTGAAAATCTACAGAACAAATGAGAGGGGCTTGAGGAAGGAGAAAACTTCTGGGGACAATTAAAAAATACAATTTGTAATTATTTTTTAGATGTTAATATCACCTGCAGTTGGATAGTTTAAAAGAGCTGAGGTCCAAGGAGACTTTGTACTTATCAATCTATAGGTGAGAATTTCAGCACTTGTCTTCAAATGGCAACTGGAGCAGGAACTGAGCTCACGGAGCTGAACAATGAACATTGACTTCTTCATTAACATTGTCTATACCCAAGTATTCCTCACAGCAAGTAGCCCATACTTTATACATGGAGGCTCAGAGTGAACCCTGCACTATAACCAAGAAAGAATTATATGTCAAGTGTTTTCTTGGTCCAAATGATCATATGCCAGTGCAGACTTAGCAAGTAGTAAGAATGGTTACTGTAGTGATTAACTTTGATGGTTGTTGTAGTCAGCTTTATAGTTGCTGTGCAGAAAGAACCCAAACAAAAGCAGCTTGTGAATAGCCTAGGAGTCAACCCACGGAGGAGGATATCCAACTGACCAGGGACAGGGAAGAGGGAAATAGGGGAACTGGAGACATCAATACATTATTCCCTGATTAAGTGTATCTAATTATGGATTTTTTTTTTAGAAGCAGCTTGTGGAGGAATGGGTTTATTAGGCTTACGGACTCAAGGGGAAACTCCATCCTCTCAGGGAAAATGATGGCATGAGCAGAGGGGTGGACATCACCTCTGCTACAGCACTGCAAACAATGGCAGGAAGGTGTGCCAAACACTGGCAAGGGAAAGCTGGTTTATAATCCCCATAAGTCCGCCCCCAACAACACAGCTCTAGGGAGGTTGTAAAATCCAGACTGCCATCAGCTGAGGAGTGATCACTCAGAACACATTCATTTGTTTGTGGGGGACACCTGGATCAAACCATGACAATGCTTAACTTGAAGACATTTAGAATCACAGAATGCAAACCTCTGGGTGTTTCATAAAGTTGTTTTGAGAGAGGTTTAAGTAAGTTTAGAAGACTCATCCTAAATGTAGATGGTAGCCATCACAGGCTGGGGTTCCAGACCTTAATAAAAAGGGAGAAAGCAAGGTAAGCACCACTATCCATGTCTCTGCTTCCTCACTATAGATGCAATGTGACCAACTTCCTCATACTCCACCATCTTGATTTCACTCACCACCATGATGGACTGTACCCCTTCAAACTGTGAGCCAAAATAAACCCCTCCATCGTTAAGGTGTTTCTTGCTAGGTGTTTGGACACAATGAGAAAAGTAAGTAATATAATTACTACTTGTAAATATAAAGCCATAGAATATGTTTTTTGGAAAAAGAAGAAATTGAGGGTGGTCATGTTGTAGGATAGGTATCACATGTCTCTTTTACTCTCAAAAATCTCCTGGTTTTCAGTATGACAATATCTGTACACTTGTACAATAGTGGCACCCAGCCTAGGTGGGTAACCAATAGCTCTCTGGATGGCTAAGAGATCCTCCCAGAGGTAAGGAACTGGGAACCAAGTCAAAATCCTATAAAGATGAAATTCAATGGACTTCAATGAAAAGCTCCTACTAATCTTGGGCCTAAAGAGAGGCTACAACAACCAAAATCTCTCTAAATTAACAATGCCTATCCCCTGTAACCTCTGCTGATCTCACTCTCTGTTGGAGAATTTGTTCTTTTTTTCAGAATGCAGTGGGAGCCAAGGATAACCAAAATCTATCAATAAGACAAGAAATGATAACTGACTCCCAGGCAGGAGGCGAACCACCCCTCAAACATTATTTAGGTCCCAGTCAAAACCAGAGAGGAATTGACAAGAGTGCTGTTTCCATGGCAAGCCTACCAACCAGTGCCAGGGTGATGGTAACAGACACTGAGGATACTCAAAATGCACCAAAAGCAGAGGTCAAGAAATTGCTAAGAACTCAACACTAAAATAGACTTAAAACACACTCACCAAGGCTCAGGGAATTTTGTGGAAGAGGGAGTAGAAAAATTGTAAGAACCACAGGATGGTAGGGTATATCCACAGGCATTTCCTACCCCCACATTGACTGCTGCTCTCATAACTCGTAATCCACAACCCCACAGTGAATATCAGTAATCACACTGAGGAAGGCCCTCAGTGGACTGGGGGCAGGGAGGAGGGAAACAATGGTATCAATTCATGATTTGTTCATACAAAGTTAAAAATAAACGAAATTAAAAAGGAAGGAAAAAATTTCCAGATTTGCAAACTAAATCTCTGGTACTAGTAGTTTTAGAAGGGAAGGGAAGTGAGAGACAGGAATTATGAGGGTGACTGAAGGATTCTGGGAATGTTTGAGTTATTTTATCTAGGTATTCATTACACAGACATACTTGGTGAAAAGTCATCAGTCACTTAAGATTGATTCACTTTGCTATATGAATTTTACATTTCAACGCAGCAGTGTATATAAAGAGAAAACTCCATTGATACATCTTAAGAGCACTATGATGGTTACTCAGTTCAGGCTATATTGGAGAAGCCAAGTAATTCATCCAAAGCTGAAGTGAGACAAAGAGTGTGGATGCCCTCTGGCATGACTGAGGTGAATAGGGTACTTATTCACTTGTGACCAGGTGATATTGGCCATAAGAGAACCACATAGAGCCTAAGTTATGTTCCCTGAAGCTAGAGAGACATAATGCCAGCTGCCAGAGTCATATGTGGGAAAGTGTGAAGATGTGAGTCCGTAACTAAGCAGCTGCCCTAGAAATAGTGCAAGGGAGCAAAGACAGGTGACAATCAGGGGAATCAGCAGTGGTGCTAGCACTGGGAGGTATGGGACACTCATAGGGATTCTTCCCAGGAGAAAGCAGCCACAGCATTCTCACCCTCATTTGATGCCTATTAATGAGAGATAACCAGCTATGCAAAGCTTCCAGGGAATATGACAGACACCAAAATTCCCCATACGGGAATCTGAAGGTTATAATGTTCCTAAGGCTCCAGGGTCAGCTTTTAACATTCTTTTACATTGGCAAGTTCCCTGATCTATAACAACTGCACTCCTCTGGTGAGAGTTTCTGTGTCCTGCCCTGTCTCTCTTCCTATGTATCAACCGTGGATGGACTAGAAATGGCAGCTTGAGATAGGGCAAGGCTGAGAGACAAAAAATATGAGGTCAGAAGACAGCATCTGTGCCTATCTTTCCTGCTGCACATGACCCAGTAAAGGTTCAAGTGGGGGATGGGAAGTTGCTGGAAATCAAATAACAGATTGATGTTTTAAGGTTTGACTGGATGGGACATTTCATTTGCTGAAATTCGATTGCACTTGAGACTAAAGGGGAATGAAAGCCTATGGGACCTACCTAATATTTCATCCTGGAGTGAGAAAGAGCTGAGAAATCATGTTTGATGAGGTGATGGGAAAAAGAATGCCCTGTTTTCTTCTTACATCCCCACAAGCAGAACACAAGCTATAATGTATGTCACAGATCTTTGTTAACTTGTGACTTCAAATAATATTGCAGCCCTGCCTTATACTCCACATTAGGGCACGGACATACTACAACTAAGTTGGTAGATTCAGTATCCCTGGAAATATTCTCCCTACCCCAAGCTCTTCTGCCCCTAGGTACTGCCTCACTTGTGCTCCTTAAATTGACTCTGCCTCTCCAGTGCCCACGGCTCACCTACATCTTCTCACATTGATAGGGGTTGAGCATAATAGTTACAACATAGCTGGGTACTACCCTGAGGCAGGAAGAACATGGTGTGAAACAGAAGAGTCTCTTCTTCAACAGCCTTGACTGGGTGGTGACCTGCCCAACACTTTGGAGGGTGAAGATGAGGGCAAGGTTGTGAGGGTGATCAGATCGGGGACTGGAGCAGGGAATGGAGAAATCCACAGTGTGCTGGGAAGGCTGGAGAGGTGCCAGTTATTCATGGTTCTCTGATAGACAAGGAACAATTCCTTACTGCTCTGGAAAAAAAAAACTTTCTTTGTCCAAGTGGCAGAGAGAAGGTTAGATGTCACCAAATATCATTGGAACAGGGAAAATTTCAGTATACTGAATACAGGTTATTAAGAATCCTGGCTGTTGTTAATTATTAATTGCTTCCTACTTGAGGACTTCCAAAGTAGATACTCAATTAATCAAAAGAAAAATGTTAAGTGCAGATATGGCTTCTACAAACACACACCCAACTATCCAATGTGTGTGCAATAGAGGGGAAAGAGAATTCATAAACAACAAAGAAAGCAATGATAATAGGAAACATTATTCACATTTCTTATTACCATGCACTGGGCATTCTTCAAACCATACTTTTAGTAACCAATTTAACCACCACAGCAAATACATGAGATGAGATATAATTATTTCCACTGATTGCCTTTTTATAGGTGAGAAAAGCTGAGACAAAGAAGGTGACATAAATGAACAGATAAGTTTCTGTGTTATCACTGGATACACATGACTATATGAATCAGATAGTAAATCATAATTTTGACTACTGTAGGAATCCTTTCTAGAAAAAGTTCTGGAAAGAATATATATTCAGATGCAGAGCTAAAGTTTGCTTGGAGAGTGAGACCAAAACACAGACCCACAAGCTGGAAGTCCTTCCACTAGATTTCACTTAGCTGTGACTTTTGGGTTGGTTAGGGAGGAGATGGTGTGACCAAATAAGCTACTAGAATAAAGAGTACTGCCTTGCCATAATTCTCATCTGTCTCTGCTTCTGAGAATAAACAGAAAGTTTCCACATGAACTCATATTTAAAACACTTGTAATAGGTATTCCTAAGATGTTCTGACACATCACTGATGGGTGGCCACCTCTGAGCCATGCTCAGCTGCTACATCAGCATGGCCCTAAAAGTCCCTTCATACCAGAGCAGTGACCTGCCAAATATAGCAATGTGCTGTTTTAAAAAGGTTTGAGTGAGCTTGGACAGGGCCAGCAATACATGCCATCCACATATTTTTACAGAAAAAAAGTGGCAAGGATACGAACTCCTCCTGCTTAGGGTCTTTTTAACCTTTATTGATAATTTCATGTACAAAAATATATTCTGATAATAGTCCCCTTTTGTCACTCTCTTTTGCCCCCACACCCTCATACCCCTTCCACCCACTAACCAGTACCTCTTCTATTTTGATGTCTCTATTTTATATTTGCCTCCCTTCATCCTCCATGAGGATGTCTATGGGCATAATATTGTGCAGGTAGCAACAGACACTGTGAGTTCTTGAATGCAATGATCACCACTTATTGTTCTCTCTCGTTCATCCTAGAAACAATCTTGCAGGAAAGATTTTATTTATTTCATTACTTGTTTCATTTTAGTTTTTAAAATTAATTTATTGTTAACAGTTAGAAACACTGTATGAAGAAGCCTTATGTGACTCTTAAGAGCGCAACAGTTTTTTGTTTTTTTTTTTTAGACAGAGAGCATCATGTTATGCAGCCCAGGTTAGCCTCAAACTCACAACTCCCCTGCCCTAGCCTCCAAATGGTGCCATTACAGGCATGTGCTCCCATGTCCAGCTTCAGAAGAGATTTTACCATGTCCATTTTACAGATAAAAAAACATGGCCAGTGATCCCTGTGGCTTTTAAGAACACTTCATTAAATGTCACTCTACAGTTCCACATTTCCAGTGTTCTGAACTTGTGTTCCTGGAGTTTGACCCGAGGTGCAGTGAAGAGCTAAAATGTCATGAACCTTACTGGCAAGGCATTGCTCCTTTTCCCACCCTTTTCTTTAGAAGATAGAGTCAATCCACCTCAGTGATCAGCACTGAACTCTTCTGAAGTTTGGGAGACCCAAGGGCTTTAAGAATAGAGCACTGAAAATGAAAAAAAGAGAAGAGAATGAAGTATAGGCTCAAATATAAACACTAAAATAATCAAATTTGTAGAAAAAGGAATAGGTTAGGTAAAGATGCCTAGGTGAGCTGGGCACATGGGTTTTGCCTGTGATCCCAGCACTCAGAATGCTGAGACAGGAAGATAAGATAGTTTGGGGCCAGCCTAGTCTAAATAATGAGTTCAAAAGCAACATGGACTACATTGTAAGACCCTATCTCAAAAAAAAAAAAAAAAACACAAAACAGAAAGATTCCAAGATGGCAATGAAAAAATACAGCATAAACCATATAATGAAAATAGCTAACTTGGTCTTCATCAATATATAAAACTTTTCACAATTCTGATACCTAGAATGAAGTCTTATGATTCAATAATAAGAGCAAGTCCATTAAAAATGGACACAATACTTTAATAGATACATCTTCATCAAAATACAGTTGACTAACAACTGTATTTATGAAATAAATATATAACTTATATATAATATATAATTTATATATAAATATATATAATATATAAATATATGAAATAAATATATAAATATAACAACTGTATATATTAAAAAGTGCTCATATGGATGAAAAAGGTTGAGATTGAAAGGCCTTGGCTGAGGATGTGATGTATGGCTTGGTGGTAGAATTCTTGGCTAGCAGGCATGAGGCACTGGGCTGAAGGAGAAAGAAAAGAACGAGGAGGAGGAGGGGGAGGAGATGAAATAAGAGAGGGAGAAAAGAAGGATGGAGGGAAGAAAGGAGAGAAGAAAAGCTTGATAATATCAAGTGCTGGCAAGAATATGTCTACATGGCATGTAAATCTGAGATAGTCTAGCCACTTTAGAAACCAGTTTTACAGTTGTTCTTAATATTAAATATGATTCTGTCATGCCATTTCTAGGCATTTACTTAAAAGAATCAGAAGTAAATGAACATAGGAAGCCATGTCTAACAACATCCAAGAAGCATTATTCATAATAGCCAAAGATTAGCAACAAGCCATATGTGTACCAACAGAAACATCAATGAACACATTGTTCTATATCTATATAATGAAACACTACTCAGCAACAAAAAGGAACAAACTATCAAGGCATGAAAAACCATGGATGAATTTCAAAATAATTATGTTGAATGAAGGAAGCCAGACAACAGAACAGTGTACAGTGTAGGATTCCATTTACATTTATATCACATTTGAGAACAAACAAAAGTAATCCACAGTGACAGAAAGCAGATCAGTGTGCGCCTGGGGCTGGAGGTTGGAGTGGGGTTGCCTGCAAATAGACACAAAGCAAATGAGTGTGGGAACAGGAATGTTGTGTATGTTGATTGTGGTGGTTACACATAGCACATGAAGGTATGTAAACTTGACAAATCCCTTGGAACTGGATACTTTAAAATGTTGTATTTTACTTTGTGCCTGTTAAAATTCAGTAAAGTTGGGGTTTTGTTTGTTTGTTTTGTTGTTGTTGTTGTTTTAATGAGACAGGGTTACATGTAGCTCAGACTGGCCTTGAACTCCTGATCCTTCTGCTTCTGTCTCCCCACTGTTGGGGTGACAGGTTGATCCACCACTCCCAGGTTTTAGTAAAGTTGGTTTTCAAGAAAGCATTTAGATAAAGGGCAGGCATTGAGGGTATAAGGAAGGAGGTTTGGCAAATGAACTTATTAAAGTAATACAGAGTAAAGAAGAAAAGGCAAGGGCTTCCACCCTGGATAATAACCTGGCTCTTCCATTTGTCACTCAGATCAGCCAGTCTGTGAGGTTTGGGGCAAGAACTGAACTCTTCACAGTCAGTGTTAAACACAACAGCAAGGGTGATGGATTTATCTCTAGCAGTTGTTTCTATGGCTGACCAACCCTGATTCCTGACTGCTTTCACTCAGTAAAAAACATGGAAAACTACTGATCACTTCAGAATCACAGAGCCTGGTGTTCTTTCTGCCTGTGGCCACGAGATTATTGTTCTAGAAGACCAGATTTCTGAGGCATGTGGTTGGAATGAAGCACACTACACATGGATACACACATGCATGCAAGCAAGGATCCCCATCTCTCAGTATGTATGCATGCAGTTTTTCTCACAAGGACAACGTATTTTCATAAACAGGAAAACTGTTAAATGTCCCTGTTTCGAACCTACTGTTATAATGTGGATGCTGTTCAGCTTCTTGCTCAGTTGCTTATAAATTCTCCTACTCTTCATTCATTGGACAAACACTTTTGAGCACCTGTCACATGCTTGGCTTCCTCGTGGCCTGTAGTCCACAAATCCACTGCTTTTCAGAGAAAAGGACTATAAGCAGTTCCTAGGCCATGACAGCCAGGTGTAGTGTCAATCCCCACCCACAATCCCTGGGTGTGTGTCCACCCTCAAGACCACCACTACAGAGATCAGCCAAGTCTCTTGCAGACTGCTGAATGGAGACTTCTTTGCCTGCACCACAAATACATAATGAAATAGAAATGCTGGGAACTTTGGCTTCTGCTCTCCTTAATGACGGACTAACAAAAGTACACAAGTATACAAAAATGTATACAAACTCCAGCTCCTGGCACCCTCCATGAGAATATACTTTACTGTCTCTACATTGTCCCAGTAAAGAACCAAAGTCACCCTCTGAGGGACATGTCTTACTAATGCAGCCTGGTCCTTCTTCCTCCCTTCTGTCTCCTGGTTTCTCTTCCACTACTATTTATCCTTGGAAATACTCCTAGTAAATTGCTTTCCTATCTATCTTCACTCCAGAATCTACTCATGGGAAACCCAGTGAAAGATGAGTTCCAGTGTGGGACAGCCAAGTGGAGCTCTGGTGGTTCCATGGAGGAGCACTGGACGTCATAGACAATCACTTTCTAAGAAAGTGTGTGTGTGTGTGTGTGTGTGTGTGTGTGTGTGTGTGTGTGTGTGTGTGTGAGAGAGAGAGAGAGAGAGAGAGAGAGAGAGAGACAGAGACAGAGACAGAGACAGAGACAGAGACAGAGAGATGAGTAAACACATCTATGGAGCTAACAACAAAATTGTACACAGAGGGAGGAGCAGGCTCCAAGGCCCCAAATTGTGGTTGATTTGGCATACAGCAAGTAGACCATTTTGGATGGAACATGACACACACATGTAGGCCATACAGGCTATGAGGAGATAGTCTGAAAGAGTCTTAGGGCATGGAGGTCCTGAAGATCAAGGTCGTAGTAGGAATTTTATAATTAGGGCAATAGTGAGCTCTTGGTAGTGACAAGGTCAGATTGGCCCCCTGAAAGATCACTCTGTTTGCAGTGTCAAGAACATGTTTGTGAGGAGCCACACAGGAATAGGAACAGTTAGGAGGCTGTCACAGAATTCTGTACACTAACAGAAAAGAGTTAATAAGAGTGAAGAGAAATCTATGGTAGATTCAAGGGATGTTCCAATCACAGATTCTCCAGGGCTTGAGTTTTTTATTGAGGAAGTGATTCAACACACAGGGCCATGTGAGGAAATAGAAAGACAGAAATGATTCAAGGATGTTGTGACAAGCCTCATTTATGTGGAAGTATGCTCTGGTTTGGAGACTGGTATGCAGGATTGATCCTTTCTCTTGGAAAGTGAAGGAATCAAGAGATGACACAGAGGGTGTATTTGGGCTATGATGAAAGGTAAAAGAAAACAAAAACAATAGTAAATGATACAGAGCAAAGACATCTGAGATACCCACCCAGCTTTCTTCTCATATAGTTCCCACCGAAGCCGCTGAGGAGCCAACTGTTATTAATGAATTGGATTTTCTTTTTCACCTGTAGAAATGCTGAGCATCCACAGTTCTCATACTGCCTGTTCTGACAACTCAGACCAAGTAGAAACACTTGAGTGTGCTTACTGTTTGGGAATTGGGTTGCAGCTCTTAACATCTCAGGGTGGAAAGGGATAGTTAATCATTCCTGGGTTTGGTGATGTGTCTGGAAAAATACACAGGCCAAGCCACTTGCCTTAGCATCATGAAAACATCATTCTGCTAGAAGAGATAGAAAACAAACCTTTCACCTGTAATTTGGAGCTGAGCTTTTAAAATGTAAATCAAGGGACACAAGTGGCATTTTCAGTCACAAGTGTCAACCAGAGGTCTGCAACTATTATTTGGCAGTACTTATTCATTGACCATTGCAACAACCAATCAAGTTCTTTCCAGAAAATCCAGTTCTGGGTCCAAGTTGCAAGTTAACCCCTTGAAATGTTTGACTTGAATGGAGCCATGGAATCCCAAAAGTGACCTTACCCTCAAGATTTGAGTCTATTGGTTTTTGTGATTGATACTTTGGTTGTCAAGTTTGAGTTCGCTTTCACTTTAAAACACCTCCAACTACAAACAAATTGCCCTTGGACAAGGAGCAGTCTACATCAGGGGACAAAATGCAGTGCACTTGCATCTACGGAAAAAGGTTAAGAGGATCTTGGTAACCTTGCCCAAGTCTGGAAATGAGCAATGCTAACAGCAAACCCTACACATAGTGGATGCTTTGTAAACAGCTGTGTGGCGGCAGCTCTAGCCACAGCTGATCCTCTAGGCAAAATCCACTGTGGCTGTGGTGTCACAGGGAGAGCTGTTTGGGTTGATTCAGCTGGTGTGTTTATTTGTATCTTTATTCGACTATGAAATTCTGAAGTATGAATATTATAGTCCCTATGTACCCCACACACCTCATATCAAGCTGTGTTGATCCAATCACATGTATGTGTACTTCAGATAGAGTTTTGAAAACTTTGGCAAAATAAAGAGGGAATCATTTTTTTGAAGATTTGGGTAAAATAAGAGGAAATCATAGGTTTAAAAGAAGAGGGGAGAACTCTGCATTATTCTTCTTCCTTTCCACCACTGAGTGATCTCAAATGAATTACTGAATTCTTCACAGTTACAAATTTCCCAAACCATAAAATGGATAAATCACTTCCATGTTTACAAAGTGCTCTGCTAAGACAACTGGAAATATAATCTAAAGTTTATCAAGAGAGATAACTTAACAAAAATAAATGTTAAACCTTGACATTTTGGATAAAATTTAGTATTGTGTTAGTCAAATTCCATTGAAATTATACTTGTACATTAACTTAAGAAGTAGTGGCAAATTATATTATTATGTGACACATAACTGCTCTGCATAATTATTCAATTGGAGCTCCCCAAAACAAATTACTGTTGATATAACTTTACTTTTTGAAATTTTGAAATAGTTCAAGAATACAGAAAAGCATCAAGAGTAATATAATGAATACCCCTACACCTGGTGTCCAGCTTTGTTAAGCATTCAGATTTTACCATATTTTCCTCAGAAGTTCTCTTGAGAAATAAGCCAGACATCAGATGAAACTCTCTAATGTCTGTTTTACTTTTCTTATTCCTTTCCTTTTTTCCCCCAAGGGTAAGAAAATAGAACACACTCTCTTAGCACCCCAAGTCACATGCCCTCAGCCACCCTATTTTTGTACCTTTAGTATCCAACTGCAGGGCCCAGGTGAAGTCTTTGCAAAGATTCCCCATGGAACTCTCCAGGGTGTATTTAACTCTCACAGGTACAACAAGGAATTGTGAGAAAATTAACATCTTCAAGAGAAACATCAGCCAATGGGGACAGAGCCAAAATACAATCATCCCTCATTGATTGTAGGACTACCCATCATTCACAGATTCTAAAAAACCATGGAGGCCCATGTCTCATATAAATGTGCATACCATTGGTACATAACCTATATACATCCTCCTGGGTACTTTAAAACATCTCTAGATGACTTACAATTCACCTCATATAATGTGAATGCTATACAACCAGTTGTTATACCCTATTATTTAGGGAATGATAACCCCCCAAAAAAGTCTAGCTGTTCAGTACAGATGTGAACATAATACGCCTAAATGCATGGTTCAGAAGCAAAACATAAGACAAATGAAGCTCAAATAAGTGCTGGAGAAAGCCCAAGGCTCTATGAAGTGGAAGAAGGCTATAGCAGGGCATACCCATACTTCGTTTTCACATTTGTACAGGTGGCATAGCACATGACGAAGTCAAGTTTTGCTTTTTAGAATTTCCTGGAATGTTTCCCAAATATTTTCTATCTGAACTTGATTACATCCATGGATGTGCAATCAACGGATACATAGGGAAACACATATGATAGAGGTAATAAAAGTATTGGGTCATGCCTGGCTATAAACAGTATCGAATGATAGGCGAGGAAGTGCCTTTTGATACTGCGTATAGGTAGGCATGGCTTGATGCTTTTCTTACCTGTATCATATGTGCTACCCAGAAACAATCATATTATTCACTTTCATGTTTTAACTCCTAAAAAATGATGACATTATACTTGATTTTTCCATTTGTGACTTATTTACTCCTTTTCTAATACATGGAAATGTAACCAGGCACAAAACACATTTGATTTCCAAATATTGAAAAACTGTATTATATGCAATTCACTAGACTATATGTTAAACCTTTCTCAATTCATAATACATTATATCTAAAGGGACTTTTTGTTTTAAATGAATTATTTATTTTTTAATATATATTTATTGTCCATAATGAGTTACATTATTTAGTGGGCAAACAATAAGTTGTTACTCCCAAATCCCCAATGCCCCCCTCCCAATCCCCAATCAGCTGGATATCCTCCCCTGTGGGTCATCTGGTTCATTCCTTGTGGCAGGGGACCATGGATAGCCTAGAACTCAGCCTGATTCTCCTGGCCCAAGTGTAATGTTACTGAGGGGTTCCATGCCTCTGGATAGTCTCCCCCACCACAGTTCTCACATTCTTTCCGCCCCCTCTTCTGCTCAGTTCCCTGAGTCGTGTTGGGTGAGTATTAAGGCTGCTTTAATGTTGTGACCTTAAGGGTCTTTGTGTCAAAAATTGTTGGTTTCTGTCACCCTGGCTTATCCTGTGTTGATTGAATGGCTGTGGCTGTGGGTCCCTTGTTCATCCCATCATTCTCTGTGGGGCTCCATATGGATCTTCTCACATCCTCCTCTATTTCCTTCTTGAGTGTTTCAATATTTTCCTTATATAAGTCCTTTACAACCTTGGTTAGTGATATTCCAAGGTATTTGATTTTCTTTGAGGCTATAGAAAATGGGACAGTCTCTCTGGTGTCTATTTCTGTCTGCTTGTCTTCTGCATAAAGAAAAGCTACTGATTTTTGTGTGTTAATTTTGTATCCTGCCACATTTCTGAAGGCATTAATCACCTTCCATAGGTTACTGATACTATTTGTTGGGTCTGATATATAAAGTATCATGTCATCTGAAAAGAGGGATACATTTATTTCTTTTTTTTTTTTTCGATTTGTATACCTTTCATGCCCTTCTCCTGTCTTATCACTTGGGCTAGAACTTCAAGCACTATGTTAAAGAGCAGTGGTGAGAGTGGACACCCCTGTCTTGTTCCTGATTTGAGTCGGAACTCCTTGAGTCATTCCCTATTGAGAGCGATTTGTGCTTTAGGAGTTTTTAAAATTGTCTTTATTAAGTTGAGGTATAGGCCGTCTATGCCTATTCTTTCCAGAATTTTGAACATGAAGTGGTGTTGAATTTTGTCAAAGGCCTTCTCCACAGCTATTGAGATAACCATGTGGTTTTTGTATTTAAGCCGATTAATGTGGTTGATTACATTTATCGATTTGCATAGGTTGAACAATCCCTGCATCTCTGGGATAAAGCCAACTTGGTCAGGGTGGATAATATTTTTGATGTAGCATTGTATTCGGTTTGCTAGGACTTTGTTCAGGATTTTTGCTTCTAAGGTCATCAGAGATATGGGTCTGTAGTTTTCTTTTTTGTTGCATCCTTGCCTGGTTTGGGGATTAGGGCAATAACAGCTTCATAGGAGTTTGGAAACCTTCCTTCTTTTTCTATGCTTCTAACAAGCTTCAGAAAGAGTGGTTACAGCTCTATGATGAAGGCTTGGTAGAATTCAGCTGAGAAACCATCTGGTCCTGGGCTTTTCCTTTTGGGTAGGTTTTTGATTACATCTTAAACTCTGTGAATGTGATAGGTTTATTTAGTGATTTTATCTACTCTGGGTTAAGCTTTCCTAGTTGGTAGGTGCCCAAAAACTTATCCATTTCTTCCAGGTTCTCTAATTTTGTGAAGTAGAGGTTTTGGAAGTATGACCTGATGATTCTTCCAATGTCTTCAGGATCTGTTTTGATCTCACCATTTTCCTTTCTGATTTTGTTGATTTGGGCTTTCTCATTTCTTCGGTTGATTAGATTGGCCAGGTGTTTGTCGATCTTATTAACTTTTCCAAAGAACCAACTCTTTATCTGTTTTTTAATTGTTTTCTTTATTTCCAATTCATTAA
>PVHP010037656.1:0-17261 GCA_004024765.1 Zapus hudsonius
TTTCACTGTGAGATGGGGTAGAAGAATTCTATTTGAACTTCAGCTACAACCATGGCTGTTATTGTTTTATGATGCCATTGGCAATAGGCAAATGTCCTAATATTCCCTCATTATGGCAACTCTGATATTTCTAATGTGTTCCTAATTCTTTAGACAAGTTTCCACAGAAACATTTTTTTAAAAGCCTCAGGAGGAGCTGAATTAAAGTGCTTTAGTTTGAGTCAGCATGTGCTACCAAAAAACCCTACAACATATTTATAAAAGCCAGTCAGTTAAAAAATAATTTAGCATAAACAAATGAAATAGTTTGTGAAATTCTATTATTAGTAGAAATAGTGCTATTCATAGAAATTACTAGCAATAAATGTAATAAAATTCTATTAACTATAGCAATGCTAACATTTATATTATTGTACTTACACATTACTATTAAGTTATAAATATACTTAAACCTCTTACATAAACATTTAAGTTATACTGAAGTATAATTAAATTATACTTTGATTTATAGAAGTTTCACATCTATTATTTTATTTGTAGTCAAAGTTCTTATCAGTACTATTTCACTTCTTTCTTTGGCACCTTCATTTTTAGAAGTTCAAACTTGAGGAAGTAAGTAAGATCTGTCTTCAAAGGCGTCATTTTAATTTATGAAACATTTGCTAAAAGTTTACAAATAATTTTGTACAAAGAGACTGAATTAAATTTCCCTTCCTAAAATTATTATGCAAGACAGATAAACAAACTGCCCAGGCATGGTGGCTTAATCCTAAAATTCCAACACTCAGAGAGGCCAATGAAAGAGGATCACCATGAATTCAAGGCCAGCCTGGGCTACAGAGTTAATTTCAAGTAGGCCTGGGTTAGTTAGAATGATATACTATAACAAAATCAACACATCCCCAAAACAAAAATTGTAACAAAAATCTAAACAAATTAAGAACAATAACAAGCTACACACACACACACACACACACACACACACACACACACACACACACACACAACCCTGGGCCCTAGCACACGACTCTGTTACTGCGAAGAAGAGAGGATCACAGTGTTGAAATGGATCTTTTATTCAGTTGATTGTTATAGACAAGGGTAAATTTAAAATTTGGAACTTTCCTGTAACTTTTTCTCACAGTGAACAGAATGTGGTCAACCTTATGATGAGAATTTTCCAAATATATCAAGAAAATTAATGGTAACTCTAATGAGATTGTCCCAGAAGACATGATGGTATACTTAGTAAAAAATAAAAAGATGATTTCTAGAAATGATTTGAAATTGCAATGATTTTACAAAGCTTGGTTTAGAGAACTTTGTGCTGTGATTCTTAGAATGAACTTCATCTTTCCAGTTACTTTGTGTGTGTTATTGTAATGTTGTGTGTTATGTGTGTGTTATTATAATGTTGTGTGTTATGTGTGTGTCTATGTGTTATTGTAATGTTGTCTTATGTGTTATTGTAATACTGTATGTTATAATGTGTGTATGTTTGTGTGTTATTGTAATGTATGTTATGCATGAGTTATTGTAATGTTGTGTGGTATGTGTGTGTCTATTGTTATTGTAATGTTGTGTGTTATTGTAATATTGTGTGTTATATGTGTGTATGTTTGTGTGTTAATGTAATATTGTGTGTTATGTGTGTGTATGTATGTGTGTGTGGGCGTTGCAACTATCTGTTCCCATAGGGTGCCCTGTGTTTTCATTTGCACTGGGGTGTGAGGGCACATTCGTGTTCCCCTATAGCACCCTTCTGTCCATTCTTGTGTTGGAGTCTCTCATTGATCGTGGAGATTGCATTTCCTTTATCCCATGAGCTCTAGTTATTCTCAGATCTCTGATTCTGCACTACTGAGATTTCAGACATGTGCATCCTTGCCCAACTATATTTGTTGGTCCTGGGGATCACACTCAGTTTCTCATACTCCCTCAGGTATTCGTGCTGGAAGAGTAAATGTTCTTAACTATTGAACCATCTCTACAGCCTTCCAGTCACTTTTATAAAGACCTTTTTGCATGTACACACCTTAAAATTAATTTTCATTAAAAATTGGGGCAGAGGTCAACCTTATGATGAGAAGTTTCCAAATATATCAAGAAAATTAATGGTTTATTCACTCATGAGATGATGAATATTTGTTTCTACTCTTTTAGATATTGTGAACTGCATCCCTATGAATGATTTTGTACAAGCATCTCTGTGTGCATGTATCTCCATTTCTCCTGAGTTTATACAGTGAAGTAGAGATTTTCCACATATAGGTATTTTTGCCTGTACACATGCATGGTTCTTCCCCCCCTTGGTCAGGATTCCTGACCTCAGGGAGGATGAAGCCTTCCCCATTAGGGGTCATTCTAGCTGACATGTACTCACCACTGTGATATTCACAGAGTATCACTGCCCTGAAAATCTTCCATTTCTGTCTATTCATCCTTCCTCCTAATCCAGCCCCTGCCAATCACTGACTCTTAAGTCTCTATAGTTTTGCTTTTCCAGAGTCTTCTATATTGGTGATGATACAGTATGTGTCCTATTGAGATTGTTTTATTTCTCTTAGTATTATGCATTTAAGTTACCCATATATATATATATATATATATATATATATATATGTATATATATGTGTGTGTGTGTGTATGTGTATCTGTTCAATAACTTGCGTTTCAACTCCCCATCTGCCTCCCATCTTCTTGTCCTTCTCTTGGCCACACTGAAAGAGGGAGTGAGAGCATCCTCCTGAGAACCAGTCACATGGGATATCCACCACTTCTGCCTGTTGGCCTGTTACTCAAAAGACCAAATCCAATGAGAGGGAACTATACTTCAACCACTCTGAGAAGGCCCTCCAAAGTTTCATTAAGGGAGAGTGGATATAGCAAAGGGGGAATAGCCTGGGCCATTATTGATGTAACCCTCTCTCTCTCTCTCTCTCTCTCTCTCTCTCTCTCTCTCTCTCTCTCTCTCTCTCACACACACACACACACACACACACACTAGAAGGTTCTGAAGGATCAGAATGTCAATAGAAATAAGGAAGTCAGAGCAAAACAGCTGTAGAATTGATCTCAGTCTGTCTTCATAATATCTAGAGAGAAACATGGAATAATAAAATTCTGAGATTTTTTTTTATTTCAACTGTTATTTCCACTGTCTACCTATAATTACTCTCCTGGAAGGCTACCTCAGAGATTTCCAAATTTTCCAGAAACCAAGGCATCTCTAGAGGAGCCAGCACATGTGCCTGTGACTTCATTAGCATTTCTACCGTCCAGCTGTCACTAGCTCACTAGAGTAAGAAGTGTGCACACTGATGGTAGGAAGTCAAGTACTTTGCACACATGCTGTCCCCTAATTCAAAGCAAAGCCACACCCTCCTATTGGAACCAGCTTTCCTGGTCACACTCCTTGGTTTGGAAAGGACATTACACTGCCTCTTTCTCATGACTGTGGTTTGGGAAGGTGCTCTTTCATGCAACTCGGGTTTGTGCATCTGAGCTGCAGCAGCCAAAGGGAGATGGATTTCCTTTCTTTCCAGCTGTCACAGAGGAAATCACCTTAAGAAGAACAGCAGCAGTTTAAGGCTTAGAATGAATAAGAAAGATCCAGTCAAGTGTCATTTTTCTGAGAGAAAATAGATTTTTCTTGCATCAGAGCCAGGCTTTAAACTCTGAAAATTCTAAAGCTTTTACCATATAGGACACTGTTTTTTGTTTTTTTTTTTTTTTTGCTTTTCATTCTTATGTTTTTCATTTACTCTATTTCCAAAAATGTAGATGTGAAAGGAATTTCCTTCAAAAGTCACAACACTTACCTAAATGTTGCCTTGTTCCTTTGACAGGGATAATCACCTTGAGGCTGATTCTGTGGCATCCCATAATTATCTATAATTGATGATATAAGAAAATATTTTGGCAATAAGTTTTCCTTGCCATACATTAGTTCATGTTACTATTTAAGAGAGTAGAGGAGTAAAACACTATAGATTAGATAGATTCATAAATAGATGGATGATAGATAGAAAGATAAATGATAGATAATTAGTAATATGCCTAGCCAGCACCAGCATTCATTGATTAGATGAACCCCAGATACTCATGAGAAATGAATGAATACTATATCTTGTCATCTGAGATTGGGAGTGGTTGTTACACAGTGCTAACTGACTGACCACCATTTCTCAGGCTTGCAGGCTTTCATGTAAGTTTTTTTCTTTTTAATCTGGAATGTGTCTTCTGTCCTTCCCTTTACCCTAACCCTAACCCTTGGTGAATAAATCATGATCTCCACCATGTCCTATTGCAGGCCTCACTTCTTTCTCCAAACTTCTCTTCAGCTGCCAGAGTACAGCAGGCATTTCTCCTCATTCTTTTGTAACTTTATTAAGTAATTGTATCATAGTTCTTCAAGATAGTTAATAAATCAGGTCATTATGTTACATAACCTGGATCTGATAATGAAATATTCAGGTATTTCATAGTTCTTTGAACATTCTTACAATGATATCTTCTTTTTATAACAATATTTACAATTCTGTTAAACTTTGTGAGGTTTGAAGGAGATGATTTATGTAAAATAGTTAATGCTGGCCCCCTTACACATTAAAGTGTTCACTAAATTTTGGATCCAATTGTTGTAATACTATATAGAAATATTCTGTTTTTATTAAAGGTCTGTCTATGTACCTTATTCTAATATTTAAGAGAAGCATTACAGAATATATTTCATACAAGTGAGACGTGTTACATATTAGATTTGCCCCTCTTCCTATCGATGTGCAGTTTGGGGTGTAGGGAATTACATACCTAGAGTCTGTTGTATGCTAGTCAAATGCTTTACAACTGAACTGCATGCCCACCTTTGAGAATGGCAGTTTATAATTTGATTCACTATTGTCCTTCTCCAATGAGAAGGGGTTTGACATTGCCCAAAATGGCCTCAAGCTCACTTTATAGCCCAGGCAGGCCTTGAACTCAGTCTCTTGAGTGGCTTGCACCAGAGGCCTTGCTCCATCAACACACATTTTTGTTGATGCTGTTGTTGTTGCAGTTTTTGGAATGGTGACTTGTTTGCTGTCATTCTCCTCAAAAGGACAAAAAATAAGTGCAAGCTTTTTTGTTACTTTGACCTCAAGTGTTATAAAATACTGGACATGTATATTTGCATTTAGTCAAATTCTCCATCTTAATCCATTTATGTTCTCTGAAGATTTCTTTGGCAGAGCTGGTTTGGATAATAGACTTGGTTTTGGGGTTCATGGTATTGCCTAGCTACTTTTACTGAAGTTTCCTAGCTCTTTTTATGGAAAAATATAAAGAACTCTCCTAGTTTTTTGACCTCTTCTAGAGTTTTGATACTAAATTGGTCTTCATTATGAGGACATTTAAAATGCTATACATATTTTAAATTCAGAAATATAACTTTTTATTATGAGCTCAACTGAGCATACGTTTTTTCTCAGTACAATTTTAATGTTTTAGATTTTGCAAGTAAAATTGTTATGTTGTTTAAAATACCACAATCAACAACTTAGAATATATAAGGTAACCGAATACTGGTTTATTGTGATTATTTTGAAGTAGAGAAAACCCATCATAAAGACTGACATGGTGACACAAGCCTTAATCCCAGCACTTCGGAGGCAGAGGTAGGAGGATCACCATGAGTTCAAGACCACCCTGAGACTACATAGTGAATTCCAGGTCAGCCTAGCCTAGAGGGAGACTCTAACTAAAATAAATAAATAAATAAATAAATAAATAAATAAATAAATAAATACATGCATACATACATACATACATATAAATAAATAAATAAAATAGAAAAACAGAAAAAAAGAAAAGAAAAAACATCATAAGATAACAAATAAAAAAATCCTTATCTTGTCTGTGTGATGCCATGTTTTCAATGAATTTTTCACTAAATCTCTTTGCTATTAAAATTCTTTGGATGTACATTTTTATTTTCTTAGGTTACTTTTCACCCAAATTTTAATCCTGCATAACTATTAAATTTTCATTATTACTTTTTTTCTTGTTTTTTTTTTTTTTTTTTTTTTTTTTTTTTTCTTGAGGTAGGGTCTCACTCTAGCCCAGGCTGACCTTGAATTCACTATGTAGTCTCAGGGTGGCCTTGAACTCCTGGGAGTCCTCCTACCTACTGAGTGCTGAGATTAAAGATGTGTGCCACCATGACTGTCCCATTATTACTTTTTAAATTTCCTGAATCTTCACTCATTCTAAGGATTATTAACAAAACACAAATTTAATATTATAGTGAATGAAATTATTATTTGTAGCTCTTTATAAGTTCTACTAGCAACCTTGCTTTACTTTCCTAGTATTTTTTTTTTTGCTTTTATTTCCTCCACCAGCAAGATTGCCTAACCCTTAGTTGTTGATGATTGCTGCTGTTTACATTTCCACTAGAATCAGGTGAGATTGTGTCTCCTGCCTGTGATGGGCTGGCCTAGCCTAAAAATTCTACCTTGATCTGAAGACTCTAAGACTTGGCTACACCTGGCTGTCCCTGACTATACCCTCCATCACAAACTTCCTCATCTACCACCTGATTGTATAACAAGAGCATGAAAAATAGGAGAACATTTTAAGTAAGGAACATTCATTTGCAATGTATTTTTGTTTCCCATGTCATTCAATGCCTTATGTACAGAAAATGTAGTCATGCACCTGTACTTTGGTGCTCAAAGATGGGAGGAGTGAGTGAAACCACAGGAAACATCTCTGGTGGAATTCTACTTACTAACACTAGGTCATATTTATAATTACATTGAGTAGGCACTTTCTTTCAGTCAAGTAAATGTCTCCAGAAAAGTATGCTGTGCCACTTTTCTTCAAAAAGAGATATGTTTATTTATTAGTAAATCATAAAAATCACTTGGAGGGAGGAACACATAGAAAATTTAGCAGAATAAAATTAAATTCATGCATGAATGTATGAATAAATTAGTTTGATATTGATAGAAAAAAAATTCTCATTCAAAGATTATGGAGTAGAAACTACTCTAAAAATTGTTCATTACAACAAAGAGTTAATACCACCCACATCACAATTCCCGACTTTGGATTTCTTCATTTTTCTCTTCACATGTGTATGTATGTGTGGTGAGCATGCAGACTTACATGTTTCTGTGTATGGCCATGCAGGTAGGTGTGAGTGTGCACATGTGTATGCATGCAAGCGAAACTCAGAGGACTATCTTATGTGTCCTTCCTCAAGAATGCAATGCCTCTTTTGAAATGGAGTCTCTTATTAGCTCAGAGATCAGCCTTTTGGCTGGCCAGCAAGCTTTGGGAATTTTACTGTCTCTACCTTCCCCTCACTGTAATTACAGGTGTGTGCGACCATGTCCATCATGTGTGTGAATACTGAGAGTCAAATCAGGTCTTTATGTCAGTAAGGCAAACATTATGACCCCTGAAATATTTCCCCATGTCCCCTTCTTTGGATTTTTATCAAGCATGTTTACTTAAGTATTTTAAAATTTAAAGACATACTTCTTTTGTTATTATACAGGTTTGTTTTTCTTAAGATTTGATTGGCCATAGACAGATGTTTTCCATGAAGTTGAAAATACTTTCTATGACAAAGTAAAAATTATTTGAAATTTCTCTGGATAATAGCACCCCTTATCACCATTAGATCAGTCAACCTAAACCCAGGTTATTCTTACTTCATGGCATTCCCATGTTTTTAGGTAATGGATCATGTGAGACAGTCAAGAGGATTTTCAGGGCTTCTGAGTGCTGATTGCAAACAGTGAAACATTCTCTGTTACTGCAACAGCTGATAAAATAGTTTTCCTCTTGGTTCTCTGTCATACTGTGAGTGGTGGCACAGTTATTCAAGCATTTTGTGTCTCTCTGTTCCTCCAATATTGACTTGATTAACTGGATTATCAGCATCTATCTCAACAAAGCTCTGTGGTTCCTTAAAGTAGGTTGACCTTCATGCCTCCAGTTGCCTGTCTCTCTTCAGTTCCTTCATTTAGTTTATCTCTAAATTCTTGTTGCTTCTTTAAAATTATTTATGTACCTTGGGTTACTAACAGTTATATGATGTCTGAATCTATAATTTTCTCAATAATCATTTATAATTATAATTTTACAGCCTTGGGTAACATGTTAAATCAATACTAGTTTGCAAATGTTACAAGGCAATTATTGAGCAAGTCCACTGACAGCTATTTGCATAGATTATAACATACATAAAAGCCAGACATATTGATCTTTGAACATGCTACACTAATGATCTCTTGTTAACGTGATCTCTAGTCATCATATGCATAAAGCCTGGAAATCCTTCCAGTCCATCCTGGTCACTGTGGGGATTGAAGTTTGATATTAATGCTATTTGAAAACCAAAGAAACACAAGCTGCTTTCATGTTTCTCTCTTTTTTCTTAGTACAACCACAGTATAGGCTTAAACCTGACTGCTGTCAGCTTTATTCGTTTCTCTAAGTCAGTCTCTGATGATGGCAGAATCAATAGGCTATTTTCCCCACTGAACAGCTATCCTTCAGCTATCTGTAGGTACAGATGTGTTTCTTAAAATATTGTTGATAAAGCAGAATTTCATATAGCTAATCTGATTTTGTTATTAACTTTATAAGTTGAGTTCCTGCAGCAGAAAAAAATCAACATGAGACAGGTAGCATGGAGAAGAAACTTGCCCTAGAGAATTGGGTCTATTGGAGAAGTACAACCTGCTATGATATTTGGCCTGGAGCCAGCTATCAGGCTCTTAAGAAATTCACCATCTCCACTTGTCATTTCAAAGCTGCCATAGAGATATTTTCTAAGTTTATCATTATTCTTACCCAAGATTAACTTAAAAAGCTCTGTCCATATATGTCCATATAAATTTTCTTTTTCAAATATCCAAATCAGACATATAGTATGTCCCCTGAAAAATACACTTTTGTTTCTTTGAGAATTGGATAACTCCATCTCAAATGAAAAATGATACAGTTTAAAAAAATATTTACTCTTCAGGAGGGATGCATTATTGTGCTCCTTGTGTTGGTGGTCAGAGTGAGATACCAGCATGAATAATCAAACAATCACTTTCAAATCTCCATATCCTTGGATTCCCAGCTATAGAACTGGAGCTTCTGTCATCATTTAGGCGTGATTACTTTAGGAGTAGCATGGGCATTCTAATGCCAACCCTGACGATTTCTAATCCCACTCTATGAGGATGAGAAATATGGTGAAGTGTCTGGAACAATCAAAGGCTCTATTAAAAGTAGCTATTGATTTTCGAGGCCACATACCTTTCTCACAGAATAGCCAGAACTCTGAGTCTTCCATGTCTTGTGGCAGAACACAGGACCAAAATACAAGTTCCCCTGTTTTTTGGGGGGTATCATTAATTCCCAAAGAATGATTCAAAGTTCATTTTTTGTATTCTTGTCTCAGTTCATTGAGCTGGCCTTTGAGGTCACACATACTTACATTCCTAAGTAATAAAATTGTTTTATGCTGAAAGTGATTGTTTTGAAAATGGAGTCTTTTTTCTTATGATTGCTTATATTGGAGTGGGAAGCCTCTTTTCAATTTGATTTTGACACTGACAAAAAAAATTACAGAATCAGATGATCTCAGTAACATGCTGCTCATAATTCGTTGAAAGTCATTAGATGACACAAAGTATTTAATTTTGGAACATAAGAAATTAAAAAGATTTGTCTAATTAAAGACTTTCAAATTTTTTAATATGCTCATATTCAGGGGAGGGAATTCTATGCAGTGGTCCTCAAGTTTATTTTTGTGATTCATGTATGTCACTAACATTCATTGAGTGTATATAATTTATGGTTAATATTAGTCTGACTTTTGTGTAAATCTTATTTAATTTCATTCTTACAACAATTATAAAGTCAATACTATTGTTATCTACATTACAGCTTGGAAGTTAAAGCATATAGTGGCTCACTCTTTGCCCAAATACAGCTGTATCATAGTTGAGTTTGAGATTAAATACTACATGACATGCTTATGAGTGTCTATTATCAAAAGAACTATTTGGGAATCCTTCCTTAGATGAAGTATTCTGAGATCATGTTAGGAAGCACTTTGTGAACTGGTAAGTTCTAGTAAATACTGCTAGGAGTTTTGTTTATAAGAAGGTTGCATCCACGGCTCTACTGGACCAGAAAGGGAGGTTCCATTTTTTGAGACCTCCAGCATAAGTACTTTCTAATTAGTTAGTATTTAATAAGAACAAGAAAAACATCTTATATAATGTTCTACTAAGACCCAAAGCATATAGGCAGAGAGAGCCCTTTGTGGACAAATGATAGGTGCCCAGGGGTAAATTATGATTATATTTCAAATACAACAAAATCCCTACATCTTTACTTGGACACAAACCAAACCTACAGAGAATTCTACATGAAATATTCCACACAGAAGAGCCAAACAACCAACCCTAAGAGCCCTCTATAGGTTGGCATGATAATCAAGCCTAGAGGTGACAAAACAACACACAAAGCACCAAATCTTATAAACCCTTCACCATGGCAGGTATTGAGCCAAGTCTCACAGTTATAAATTTGAATATTGATGGTCTCAACTCTCCCATAAAAAGACACAGGCTAGCAGGATGGATCAGAAAGATGCACCTTTCTATTTGTTGCCTCCAAGAAACTCAACTCACCTCTAAGGATAAAAACCCCTCAGAGTGAAAGAGTAGAAAATGATATTCTAAGCAAATGGAAATAAAAAACTAACAGGAGTGACTACTCTAATGTCTGACAAAATAGTTTAAACTAAAATTAATTAAAAAGGACAAAGAAAGCCACTTCTTACTCATCAAGGAAATGATCCAACAAGAAAATATCACAATCATAAACATGTATGCACCAAATGCAGGTGCACCACATTTCATAAAACAAAAATGGAAAACAAATCTAAAATAAACTACTATTCCATCATAGTTGGAGAATTTAATGCACCACTATCAACTATAGAGAGATAGACAGAAGATCAATAGGGAAATAATAGAATTGAAAAGACCATAGACCAACTAGACCTAACAGACATATATAGAACTTTCCATCCCAACACTACAGAATATACATTCTTCTCAGTAGCTCCTGGCACTTTCTCCAAAATAGATCACATATTAGGTCACAAATCTTATCTAAATAAATTTAAGAAAATTGATATAACACCCTGCATCATATCAGACCACAATGCACTAAAGCTGGAAATAAACAATGGGAGAAAAAACAGAAAATGCACCAACTATTGGAGACTGAACAATACATTATTAAATAATGAATGGGTAGTTCAAGAAATTAAAACAGAAATTGAAAATTTTCTTGAAATAAATGGTAATGAAAGTACAACATGTTAAAACCTATGGGACACAATGAAGGCTGTCCTAAGTGGAAAATTTATCGCACTGAATGCCTATATAACAAAGACAGAGAGATCCCAAATTAATAACCTAACCAACCAGCTAAAGGCACTGGAAAAATTGGAACAAACCAACCCAGGAACTCAAGATGAAAAGAAATAATTAAGATCAGGGCAGAGATCAATGAAATAGAAACAAAAAAAATTTTAAAAATTGATGAAACAAAGAGCTGGTTCTTTGAAAAGATAAACAAGATTGACAAACCTTTAGCCAACCTAACCAAACAGAAAAAAGAGAGGGCCCTAATTAATAAAATTAGAAATGAAAATGGTGAGATCACAACAAACATCCATGAAATTGGTGACTGAGAGTGCAGAACACACTGCCACATGGCACAGACAGTCAAGTCAAGAAGTGCCCATCTGTGCAATAGAGGCACCCAACCTAGGTGGGTAATCAACTGCTGGCTAATTGGATCTGAGATCCGCTCAGAGGCAGTGAACCCCTGAATGGTAAGGGGACCCAAAGCAACCCTGAATGGGGACCAAGAACCCCATCTATGTGGGGAAGTCCTCACTAACCATAGGTCCTCCTGCCAAAGGCTCACCAACCTAGCAATATTTGTCTCAACTGACCAATAATGATCTCTCTCTCCACTGGAGACTGTTTGTATTTTTCAGAAAGCAGCATGTACCAGAGACAACCGAACTCCACCAAAGGGACATGACAGGGGGACACCCAAGCAGGAGACCATTCACCTCAAACTCACTATTTAGAGCCCTAATGCAACCTCTAAGAAAGTGAGATGGCGAGCAAAAGAGCTATTCCCTCAGCAAGGCAGATAACCTGGGGAAGGACAATAGGGAGAGGCACCAAGGATGCTCAAAATTGTCCAAAATACAAATCTACAGACTCTTAAAAACCAAATAATATGCAAAATATAAACTCACCCACTATGACTCAGGGAAATTTGCTGAAGAGGGGGTGGAAAGAATGTAAGAGTCATGGGGGGAGAATAACTAATGCATAAGAGGGAATGTCATCATAGATTCAATGGCTTTATCTAAAAACCTATGATATGGAGCATATTATTGTGTTAATATATGTAATTTTAAGCCAATAAAAATGTCAAAAAATGTTTATGTTGCTAAACAATTACAATCCCCCTTCCTGATATAATGCTGCACAGTTTAAGCTTAGTTCCTTTTCCTTCTTGAATTACCTTGGAATGTAAGGTTAGGTTACATTTCACTGCTTGGAGAGGCACTAGAATATGTTGCTTGCTGTCTTTCTGCACCCCCTTTTGTCATTCCATAAAATTATGTTATGTATCAGTAGCTCAGTAGTTCACTAGGGATACACCCAGGACTAAAGTATTTCTTTTTCTTCACAGATGTTACTTAGGGTCAAGGAATGCACACAAGCCTGTCATTGGAAAATATACTAAAGATTTAGAGTTAAATTATTTTTGATATACTTTACTGAAATATGTGAAAACATAAGCGATGAATTTTATGTAAGTTTTATATAAGTAAAACAAAATCATTTTTCAAAATAATTCAGTGCCATTTCAAAAATGTATAAAGTACAACCATCACCTAAACTATCAGTGATCATAGCAGAATTGGTTATCTTGCATCAATGGTACATTCCACACATTCTCTGCATATCACCTCATCATTCCTCATAACCATGTGAGGGACACCATTATTAACCTTTTTCAAATGTGAAGAAGGGTTTAAATTTGAAAACTAAATCACACTCTAGAAATAGGAAGAATCTTATACCTTAAAAATATTTTCTAATGTTCTTACTGGGAAAAAGTCAGCAGTGCTTTTTTTTTTTTTGTTTCTTTGTTTGGTGTTTTTTATTTGCTACATGTTTCATATGTTTCTTGATTGTTATGCTTGTATAATAATGATAAAACTTATAAATGAGGCCATTCCATCTTGCATCTATCCCTTCAGCTCTTAGCTGTGTACTTCTATCACCACCTCTGCCATGGGTTGTAAAAGTTTTCTATTCTCTTCTACAAGAGGCCGATAGCTGAGATCCTGGCAAGAGATGAGCCACCACAGTCATATCGTGGAGGATCCATATGGAACCCCACAGAGAATGACGGGATGAACAAGGGACCCACAGCCACAGCCATTCAATCAACACAGAATAAGCCAGTGAGACAGAAACCAACGATTTTCGACACAAAGACCCCTAATATCACAACATTAAAGCAGCCTTAATACTCACCCACCACGACTCAGGGATCTGAGCAGAAGAGGGGGTGGAAAGATTGTGAGAGCCGTGGTGGGGGAGACTATCCAGAGGCATGGCACCCCTCAGTAACAACATACTAGGGCCAGGAGAACCTGGCTGAATACTAGGCTATCCATGGTCCCCTGTCACAAGGACTGATCCAGACAACCCACTGAGGAGGATATCCAGCTGATTGGGGATGGGGGAGGGGGCATCAGGGAATTGGGGATAACAACCCATTGTTTGCCCACTAAATAATGTAACTCATTATGGACAATTAAAAAAAAAAGAATGCTGATCACACGGCTATATGGAAGAGGCCAACCAGTGAAGAAGTGCTCATCTGTGTAATAGTGGCACTAAACCAGGGAGGGTAATCAAAGGCTTACTGATTGTAAGCCTTAGTGACAAGGAACCCTTAAGTGGAACTGGGATCCATGGCAAAATCCTACGGGGACCAAGGACTAGGGCTCCTAGGGGAAATTCCCACTATGAGAGAACTACAGAGAGGCTATACCTGTTAGGTGCTAGCCAAAATAGCAATGTTGTGTCATTCATTTATCCTATATTGATCTCACTCTCTGATGGAGACTCTGTTTGTATTTTTCAGAAGGCAGTGAGAGAGACATAGGATGATGGCTGACATCCTGGCAGGAGACAAACCACACCTAGCCTTCACACAGGGCCCAAATGAAATCTATGAGAAAGTGAGGAGACAAACAGGAAACCAAGCACCACAGCAAGTCTGATAACCCATGAAAAGTCAATGGAGACAGACACCAGTGATACACAACGCAACCCAGGGCAAAGATCCAGATACTTAAGATCTCAACAATAAAGCAGACTTTAACTCACCCACCATGACTCAGAGAACAGAGCAGAAGAGGGGGTGGAAAGATTGTAAGAGCCATGGTGAGGGAGAATATCCAGAGACATCCCCCCCAGCAACAACACACAAAGGGAAAGAAAAAAAATGACCCCTAACCTATGGAAAGATCCAATATGCGCGCCAAGGAAGTACCCCAGTGGGTAAGGGACAGAGAGGAGGGAAACAGGGACACCTTCAGAAGCTTTGCTTGTACAATGTATATTCATAATAAAGATATTGAAAAAATTAAGCTCTCAAAAAGTTAAAATGCTTCTTCACCTGTGTTGCCTCTATACCACAGACATTATTTTTAAACCCTATCTTGGGTTTTGGAATTGCTATATTATTTCCTTTGTAAAATAAGTTTTATTTTCTGAAGAAGCAAAATAGATCCTGGGTCAAATATTCAGATTTTTATCTACTAGAGCCCTAGCCTTAATTTCCTGATCCCTTTCTTCCATTCCAGTGTCTTGTTACAGAGTACACTGGATGATATGTTGGTCTGTAAAGGTGCTGTATGATCTATACCTCTTGGCCTTTGTTTCTAGTGTCTATTTTCTCTGGAATTTCATTTTCTGTTTTGTCTTTCACCACTAAGTTAAAATGTCAGTTATTTAAAGAAGTCTCGAACTACTCTGACTGGGTTTTGCTATGTATTTTATTCTATCATGGTTTTATATGTGTTTTGGTGAGAACATTATTGTATGGACATATTTTACCTTGTCACATTCCCGTAAGATAATTCTCTTATGTTTACTCTCTTCCTGCAGGAACTCCTCAGTAGGGTTATTAGTATCCACTGTGGGGTCAGGAATCACCAATCCATCTTTGTGGTGGGGACATGCCTCAAAGTACACCATCCTACCCTGTAACTCTTACAGTGTTTTTGCTCCAATCCTCTGCAAAGTTCCCTGGGCCTTGATAGCTATAAATATCCTGTAGTGTTGTATTCTCAACAGCCTCTAATTTTCTGCTTTTATGAGTTTTTTGAGCCTCCTTAGTGTCTACTCCCATTTCCCTGAAGAAAGTTCTTAGGCCATCAGTAAAAGCAAAACACTCATATTTACTCCACTACTTCTGTAATGTTTCCTGGGCCCTTATGTGATTGAGATGATTCATCTCATGCTAGGCATTGAGCTTTATTTTCTTGTCATACAGGTGGACATTGGGTCTCCCTGGTATTCACTGCTATTTAATTGCAGATTATCTAGCCAAGAGTGATAGCAGAATGGGTGAACAGGGATAAAAATAATCATTTAGAAGACATTTTGATAGGCACAACCTCTCTTTTTAGGCAAAGAACAGTGGAAGCTTCCCACTAGGGTCTATGATTTTACAAACCACAGGCTTTTGACATGGTTGTCAGTACCAGATACGCATTCCCTTCCACTGAGAAAGCCTCATGTCCAATCGGAGAGAAGTTCATTACCGATGTAGCCTGTGTGCCACTATTGCACATCTTGACTAGCTGATAGATTTTGTAGCTTGCAGGATCCACTGCTTGTAAAATTTCTCATTGCATAGTAAATATAGTACATTTTCCAGCTCTATGAGAGCTACCCCGTGAAGAACTGGCTGTCATCTCAGTTCCAGCAAGATCTCTCAATATACTACAAACACAGCCTGTGGTGTCTTCAGCAATAGAGTGCTACTATTTAGAACTGGTGGATAACCAAGTGTTTTAGCATGGCTAGCTATTTTAATTTTATGTTGTAAATACAGTACTTTACATACAGTACTCACTCAATTAATGCTCTAAAATTGTATTAAAGTTTAGATTTTTCCATACCAGCTAGAGTAGCCACCCCACATGTATTCATGTTCATACATCCTCATTGCTGACTTCGCTTCTTCACCTCAGCGTGGTATGATTTTAAATACTGAACAGAATGCATAATGGCTGTTAAAGTTTTAAATTTATTTTTAATCATACAAATAATTTAATTCAATTATTTTGTTTTCAACCAAATTTTTGATCGCCCTTTCCCCTATTACCTTCCCTCTGGTGCCCTTCCCCCTAAACTTAGCCTCCTTTCTGCTTTCATACTACGTATATCTTTTGCCTTTCTCCCTCCTCAGTTCTTGTTGCCTTCTTTTGGGCTCTTATCTCAAATATTAAACCTTACATCTCCTGACATACATGTCTACAAACATTAAAAGTTAGAATCTATATATGAGAGAAAACATGCATTTTTCCAGTTCCATCTGTTTTGCTGAACATTTATAACTTCGTTTTTTCTTCATAACTGAGTAAAACTCCATTTTGCATCTGAACCATATTTTCATTATAGAGTCATCAGTTGGAGGACACTTGGGTTGATTCCATTTTTTATCTATTATGAATAGAGCAGCAATGAACATGTGTGCAAGTATCTCTATGCTAAGTAGAGTCCTTTGGGTTTATTATGAGGAGTGGAATATAGCTGGATCATATGGTATTTCAATTTTCAGCTTTTTGAGTAATATACACAATGATTTCCATATTGGCTGTACCAGTTTACATTCCCACTGTACCCATTAATTTCTCATGACTGTTGCAAAATACCTGATCAGAAGCAGCTTGTGGAATAAAGGCCTACAGATTCAAAGGGATAATACCAGCCACTGAGGATTAAGTATCCAAGAACACTAGGCTATGGGGTATATTTTACATTCAAACCATCACATTCCATGCCTGTCTTCCATAGATTCTTTGCCATGGTATAATGCAGCATTCAGAAACCTCATAAGTTAAACCTTTATTGTTT
>PVHP010037657.1:0-17294 GCA_004024765.1 Zapus hudsonius
ACTTGATTGCTTTTTTGTTCTTCAGGTGGGGTGGAGCTCTTAGTAGGTTGGTCAAACTGGAGGAAGTAGGTTGCTGGAGGAGTGGTTGGGGATGTGTCCTTAAACGATATACTTTGTTGCCACTCTCTCCTTCCCTCCCTCCCTCTCTTTCTCTCTCTTACTCTCTCCCTCCCTAACAATAAATACAGACTTTTGCCTTGACCCATACTATTAAATTTTGTTAACTTTTTGTTCCAAGTAAAAATACCACAATTGGACAATTAATATTTTAAAATTTAATGCCAATTTTGTCATCTTGATTCGATTGCAGAATATCTAAGTTTATGCCTCTTCCTGGGATGACTTCCTCGTAATGATGAATTAATAGATATCACCCTTCACTTACAACAACCTCAGGGGCCTTTTAGTTCTGAGTGGCTTCAAGGCTTTGGCCAGACCCTCTCTAAAACTGACTGTTTTGTGTCCCCAGTCTTGCTGCTTCTTCCCCGTCTTGAGCTTTAGTCCACAAGAGCTGAGTGGCATTAATAAACACTCAGGACAAATCTCCTCACACTGTTTATTCTAAGAGACCATATATACGCAAGTTTTGACAATTGCCTTTTTATCATAGTCTAATTTTAAATATTGAAGTACTTTGATGCATTGTATAACACTAGTATGCATTTTCAATCAGTGTATCTCATCAGATCTATTTTATTTTATTTCTCTTTCTTTTCGATGATAAACACCTTCCTCTACCCCTTTTACATTTTTATTTTATTTGGGAGTCAGTCTTGTTTTATTCTTTTACCTGTTAGCTATCCTAGAGGTTTTGTTTTATACACTTAAAAATTCTGTAGTCACTCCTAAATATGTTGAGTTATTGAAGGAAATAAGGGAACTGTCACTCTTTCCTCTGTGTTATCAAACATGACCAAGTTTAGCTTTTTCATTAATTTTAATCCCAAGTGTAAACATGCTTTTACAGAGCACATTTGTTTACATTGATGGACATGCCTGCCTTTTTCTTTTCTTTGCGATTTAATTTTTCAGCTTCTCAGTTTGGTACCCACTCTGTTAGCGAAGATTGATAAGATTATCAACTCTAAGTTTTTACTTTTTCTAAAATGTATACATTTCCTTCACCTTCTTGAAAGTTAGCTTTTCTTTCTTTCTTTCTTTCTTTCTTTCTTTCTTTCTTTCTTTCTTTCTTTCTTTCTTTCTTTCGTTCGTTCGTTCGTTCGTTCTTTTTTTTAGCTTTTCTTGATGTATGGTTGGACAACTTCTTTTTCAGAACCAAGAGGATACTGTTCTTCCTTTTCTATACAACATTCCTTAGAGAGACAGCTTGTTTGTTTCTTTAGTTATAAAGACTTCAGAGCCTTATTGCGGTGTTAAACTATAATGCGATTAATGCAATGCACGCATATGCATTCATGATTGTCATGAGCTACATGCTATGAATTACTGAACTCATTTTTATAGCTGATGCTTTAAGAATTTTAGCAAATTTTATCCTTTATCTTTTAAAACTCGATCCTTCCAATATTGCTCTTCTATCTTTCATTAATCACCAATTAGATAAACGTGAGTCCTTTGTCTCTCCTCCAAGTCTCTGACTCCCTCTTGGAGAGAAGGGATTAAGCCTTTCATCTTTCTGTGATGTTTTCCATAAGAGAGCTCTTTCACTCCTCAGTGAAATCCAATCTCTTTTCAACGTTCATGTCACTTTTTATTTTGATGTTTGCCCATTTGTCACTTCTATATGTTTCCTTGGAAATTCTTTTCTAATCTAAGTCAATCATTTTAAAAGTATCTTTTATCATACATTTTCAGTCTCTCTGTATTTATCTAGACATTCTAAGCACAACCATTTTATCTTTTATCTAATAATGTTAGTATCTGAAATATTCTTGGCCTATATTCTATGCTGGTTGCTCTTGATGTTTACATGTGGTTTCTACCTTTTAAATTGCAAGCTCATATTTTGATGTATTTGTGCCATTTTTAACCATATGTGATTTTTTAAACTTATTTTTGTTGTTTCTGCCAGGCTACTAGGGCATTTTTCCATCCTTACAGGGACTAAAAATTTCAGGTAAATAATCAAATGAGGACAATCTTGAACTCCAGTGAGACGTTAATCCTTTCCTTTGTGTCCAGGACTTGAGTTGGGATGGGTTCTTTGGGCACCTTCAACTACTTTATGTAGGAAGCTCTTAGAAAGCTCTCTTCTCTGAAAGAGTGTTTTCCTTTTATCATTGTCCTGTGTTTGGATCAAAGCTGAGACCATGAGTACCTGCGCTCTTTCTCCCATGATGAAGTTATGCTGCATGCTGTTCTCCAACCCTATATTCCTGTTTTCCTTTCATTTTGGGCCTCTGTAATGCCTTACATTGCGCCAATGGAATAATGCATTAGAAAAGCGTTAATGTATAGACTTAAATTTCTTGATCACATTGGTACTTCCTAGCAGAAAATACATTATCATTTGAGTATATTTTTAGCTTTCACATCCACAGTCATATTTTAGACAAATATAAATATTCAAACCAGGTTAATGGAGTTCAGTATGCAGATTAAGGTAACAAAAGAGAGTGCTCTTTTGTCCTCTGCCTGGTTCTCACTGTAGAGCTCATTCTGTTTCTGCTGATACTCACAGATGCTGATGCATGCTACAGTGAGCAGGCCATCCTTGTCTTAAAGTCATTTGTAGAAGGTCCTTTTATCCAGACCTACCATGACAGTTCACTGAGTACCCTTGGGCACTATACATTATATGATAGGATTTATTTCTTGAGAGAGAAAATAGTATTCTAGCTATCAGAAAAAATTCTAGTGCTTCCTGTCCAATTGTGAGTCACCAGACATAATTACACTATGGCTCTGACAATGGCTGAGTGGGTATTTGACCTTGACAGAAGACTAGCTCTTTTGTTTCCAAAGATATGTAGAAAAGGCAACTCTGTAAATATCTTCTATATGATAAATGTGTCATTATTTTTCATCTGATGAGTTAACAAAGTCTGTAGCTTACAGAGACAGAATAGTTTTCCATTTCAGAAAATTCTTTTCCTGATTTTGATATCTGAATATCAAAATGTAGTTTCTGTCACATAGTAGGTATAAAGTTTAAATTTTGTACTACAATGAGAAATTCCAAGATATCAAGGCCTTTATATGTATTTACTGATTTGAAATAATTTTATTGACCAAGATGCATGGACATCTGCATTAGCATTTTTTTTCATTGCAGGGACTAATCACTACCTGCCAAAAGCAAATTTAGGAAGAGTTTGTCGAGGTTCGTAATCTGAGGGTAGAGTCCATCATGGAAACAATCCTTGTCAATGAGTATGTGAGGCAGCTCATCACATTGTCATACTCAAAAAACACTCAGGGACCTCAATTCATGGATGGTGCTGCCCACATTTGGAGTGGGTTTTCCCTCTTCTGATAATACTTTCTGAAAACATTTGTAGACACACCAAATCTAGTCAAATTGATGCTGAAAATTAGCCATCACAGACATGGCTACAAAACAGGGAAATAAAATTGTTTCAGTTCTGAAATAGTTTGTAATTAGAAAGAAATTAACACAAGAGCTTAGTATTAATGGTCTATGATATTGTTATTTTCCATGCCTGATTACAATAACCTTCAGTAAACTGAGCTATATTGATTTGTGTAAGCTATAGCTCATCAAGTATATAAAAGCACAAGAAAAATGCTTAAATTTTAGTGTTAAAAGGACCTTTAAAGATATTTTAACATGTACTAATTCTTGATACACATTGTTTTCCTTTTGTCTTTCTGAGCTGTTATGTGTTTGAACATTTGGGCGTCTATCTGTCTAGAAAGTTAGGTTTTTACAAACATAATTTAAAATAGAATTTTGCAAAAAGGCAAAAAAACCAAAAATATTTTTAAAATATTTTATTTATTCATTTTCAAGCAGAGAGGGAGAGAGGGAGAGAGAGAGAGAGAGAGAGAGAGAGAGAGAGAGCACCAGGGCCACCACCTTGTGGGTCTGGCTTATGTGGGTCCTGGGGAATTGAACCCGGGGCCTTAGGCACTGGAGGCAAGTGCCTTAACCGCTGAGCCATCTCTCCAGCCCCCAAAAATATTTTTTATCATTGCTAAACCGATAAAATGATGTTAAAAGCACCACAGCTCCTTGACTTGCTAAGTTGTTTTTCTCTGTGCTCAACTTTCCTTGACAAATTAAAATTTTGGCAGTGAACTTGAAAACAAAGGTGACCTTGTTTTTCAGTTAATTTCTGAAAGTATTTTATTCTTGAACAATCCTTTGCGTATTGACATGAATAAATTTTGGGTTAATATTTGAGCGGAACAATGATAAATTTATACAGAAATGCCTAACATTACTAAAAGCAGAATATAAAAAAAGTTATTTATTACCAGTTAGTTTGGGGCCCTTGACAGAGAAAATAACTTCCTGAGCTTATTCTATAAAAATAGCCAATAGCCTCTGGGGCTTCCCAAAATTCTAGTTTGAAAAATAATTACTAAGATTTGTAGGTTTATTTAAAGCTACAATGGGACTTCAATATCACTTTCTCAATCCTCCTAAATCGTAGATTTACCCCCAGGGTCTATGTGAAGGAGGCATGTGCTCTGAGTCCTGGAGGAATAAGCAGAGGTAGTGTGTTATAGTCCCAAAGAAGACACACTTGAGAGCAGAGCTCAACTTCCTCAGGGCTGATCTGGATATGGATATGCCTGTCTGCAATATTTTATGAAACTGATGAGCATTTTTAGTCTGAGTACCATACAATAGGGCCTGAGAGAAAGATCCAGAAATGTGCAGACATTTGATGCACCTCCTCCACATGGTGAAGTCTAGACAAAACAATCCACCCATCTTGCTATTGGTGTGTGTCATAGGGCAGTTGAACTCTTCTCCCCTTCATCAGGCATATTGTTCACAAGACTGTACAGGTGTTTGCTAGGGTATCTTGTCATGTTGTGGTCAGCTTACCCAAACAAAAGTGGCTTGTGGAGGAATGGGTTTATTAGGCTTAGGGACTTGAGGGGAGACTCCATCCTGGCAGGGAAGATGATGGCACGAGCAGATGGGTGGACATCACCTCTGCCACAACACTGGAAATAGCAGCAGGAAGGTGTGCCAAATACTGGAAAGGGGGAGCTGGTTTATAACCCCCATAAGCCCACCCCAACAACACAGCTCTAGTGAGGTTCTAATTCCCGAATTGCCATCAGCTGAGGATCGATCTATCAGAACACATTCATTTGTTTGTGGGGGACACCTGGATCAAACCATGACAGCCCAGCACTTGGTAGGCCAAGGTAGGAAAATCACTGGTGAGTTTGAGGCCAGCCTGGACCAGTATAAGGTTTGCTTCAAAAAAAAATTCTAACAAAGAGAAATTATCAAGTCTTTTATCAAAGTAGTACTGATCAAACCATTACTCTATTATGTATTCAGTACTTTTCTTCCACAGGGAATCAATAACTCATAAAAATTTCCTTCTTCCAGTGAGCTAATTACCAGATAATAGTCAAAACAATCACATAAAATAGATGGCATATTATATAATGATGAACTACATTCGTTAGAATGTGAAATGAGCTACACTTATGATAATGATTAGTTTTAGTGAACATTTAGCATATTTCTTTATTTTGTTATTTAGTACCAACTGTCTACTTTCTGAAAAAAAATGCTAAAACAAAGTGCCTTAAAATTAAGATGAGGCATGTTTAAACTGGAAATAAGGGGAAATGGCTCAGTAGATGAAGTGCTTGCTGTTCAAGCAGGAGGATTCTAGTTTGGATCCCCCAAACCCTCATAAAACCTAAAGCATGAGTATCAGTCAGCCCAGCACACCCATGGTGAGATGATGGTGGAATCCTAGCAAGCTTGTGGGCCAGTCTGGCAAATGCAAATGTGAGCAATGAGAAGCACCCCTTCAAACAATGTAGAAACTAAGGACCAGCATCCAAGGTTTTCCTCTGTACTCCACATGTGTGCCATGGCACCTATGAACTTGCACTCATATGTGGACGTGCATACACACACACACACACACACACACACATACACACACACACACACACACTACAAAAAACCCTGGAAACAAAAATTTTATCCAGTGAAATTAAAATATTGAAATTAGGGCTGGAGAGATGGCTTAGCAGTTAAGGCACTTGCCTCCAGTGCCTAAGGCTCTGGGTTCAATTCCCCAGTACCCACATAGGCCAGACCCACAAGGAGATGGCCCTGGTGTTCTCTCTCTCTCTCTCTCTCTCTCTCTCTCTCTCTCTCTCCTTGAAAATGAATCAATAAAATATTTAAAAAAAATAAACAGGTCACAGGGGAATCAGAGAAATCCCATTGTGAACTCCATACCTCATAGCCCCAAGGCTATGATAGTCATACCTGTGACTGGCATATAGGTATTGTCTCTAATGTTAATAGTGCTCTTAGTCATAATGTATCCTTAGGAAAACTATGATTTACACACAAACATTTTGGAATTATTTTAAGTTGTGAATTGAAAAGTTGGAAGTTAAGGAAAGGAACATGTTTTCTGTCTTTTCCAGGATTACTGCTTTGGAGAAAGGCATGAACATTGGCCATTAGAGCCTTGGGTGGCATCCTCTGGGCTCCAGCTGCCTTGGGCAGCCCCTGTCCAAGCTCCGTCATCCACAGCACATGCCATCTCTCTTTTGGGCCAGCTCCACTACATGCTTACAGTTTTTCTTGGGGGACAGTCCATGGTTCTGGTATGTCCAATATCTTGTGTTCTCCACCAAAACTTGGGCTTCACTTTTTTATCTTTCTGTAACTGTCCCTTTGGGTCTTCTTGCAGGGAATGGACATGTTGCTTGGCTTCAGAAGTTTTCTGCCATCTTGGAGCAAGATGACCTCCTCACTTTTGCAATTTTGCATACCTGCAAAACCAACACCACGTAGATTACTCTGCCAAGCTCTGCTGATGGAGATGTAGTCTACCCCCTCACAATATATTTCCTGAAGCCTCTTGTGCCTTAGTGGTGGAACCTGGGAAATCTCTTCCTTGGAGTGGGGAGCTTCTTCAGCTACATTCTCTCCTTTCAAACAATTTAGCATTCTTAAGAGCTAGAATATTTGATCTTGTCTTCAAGATACATTTCCTATTGCTACAGTGCAAAGTGAAAAGGTCTCTCCATGGTTATGCCAACTCTTTAATAATAAAGTTGTTTTTCACACATGACTTGTTTGTAACTTTAAACTCATGTGCCTTTCCCCATTGAAATGTACATTTTCCAAACCTATTTTCTCTCCCTAAGGCTCTCAGGAAGAACAGCAAAAAATGATATGCTGTAACCTGTGTGATATATTTTTTTGAATTTCCTCTGTCAAACAACCCAGTACTGTTGTTTTTTTTGAGATACATTCTCATTCTCTCCCAGGCTGACCTAGAATTCATTGTGTGGTCCAGGCTGCCTTTGAACTTACCATCTTCCTACCTCAGCCTCCCCAAAGCTGGGATTAAAGGTATGCACCACCATATCTGACTATAATGAGCTTTGATCAAAAGAGCTAATGGTATTTCATTGATGAGAAAGAACTGCAGATCTTTACCGGCTGTGGGAGAAGCTAAACTGTCCATTTTGCCACAGTCTGTTTCCCTTAATTCCTTCTGAAATTGCAAATGGATAAATCTGCTAATGCCTTTATACCTTCTGTGCCATGTCCTGCCTGATTAAGATGTAAGAAGTCTTTAACCGATGAGCCTGTCACAGCTTGCTCTAGTTCGGCCTTGCACAAATGAGTTGAGCAGTCCTTCTTTACTAGATCAAGGCGTTCACTTTCTGTGTGCTATGACATCTAAGACCAGGGTGTTCTGAAAAAGTTTTTGTCTCCTGCTAATCAGCAAAATATTTTCTCTGCAGTTTTGGAGCAGTAATTTACACCAGAGGATCTGTGCATAATATTTCTTGTCTCACAATGGTTTGGGGAGCGTATGAAAAGAAGTACTTGTTATATAGCCTTATTAAATGAGTAGGAAAGACTTTCTATCCTGATCACTGCTTCAGAGTAGAAATCAGGAAGCCCGTGGTGTTTAATCTATTTGACTGGACACATTCAGGGGACTTTCTTCTAACCCTCATTCCCTCAGTTGTAAATTGTGTGTGTTTTACAATTGCACAATGTGTGTGTTTGTGCATGTTGATATGAGCAAAGAGGGAAAGAAGGGATCTTCCTTCACACCCTACATGAAATAATTTCAAGTACTATGCGGTGGGGCATTTGCAATGAAAAACCAGTATAAAAAAACTTAAAATGTGAACAGGACATTTTAATGCTCTTGCCTTACTTCAAATGCAACTTTTCCCCCAGAAGCATACACTGCTATGCTTTGAAGTAATGACTGTGGGCATTTTCTTATAAGATTGTCAAGAAAGGACAATGGATAAAGAAGCATCAGCCCCATGCCCAGCCATTCCACCCCTGGCTACAATTCTGCATCTTCCTCTTGACCATTTTTGTACAGGAAGAGCTCTGCAGGTAACAACATACTTATATACAATATCTATCATTCCCCAGATACTTATAGACAGACATTTTATGCATTCACAAAGAAGTAAAATTATTAGACTTTTGGTCCTTCAGCTCCGCAGTTAGCATCTCAAGGCACATTATAGAATGTGTTGTAAGGTACTTTTAAATGAAATGAATGATTAGTCTTATCTATAATAGTTTTCTCAATGATGTCTTCTGAGCTTTTCACTGATTGCAATATTTTGTACTGTGAGTCATGAAAAGCTCACAGGGTCTAAGGAAAGTGACCATCAGGCTCTGTCCTAGACTTTGCTTGTGCTTACTTCATTAATACTGAGTATAAAGATATATTAAACCATTTGCACATTTGATTGATTGATTTGAATCATTTCAAACATTTGAATGATTGTTTAGGTAGAACCAGAGAACCCTGGACACTAATGGAACTCACAATATGGTACTGGTTGTGACATTGTGAAGGGCAATGAGGGTGAGGGGCCCTGTGCTTCCTGTTTGCCCCTCTAGGCAGCTGAACTTGCATCCTCTCTGAGGGACACCTGCTTCATTCATGTGTGTGACATTCAGCTGCAGAGAAATCAGCTGAGAAAACCAGCACCCATCTGAACACAAGATGGGGATAATCTATTCTTTACATGTCTATAAGAAGTTAAGTGATTATCTACCTTCTTCTTTTATATGATGCGGGTCATTTTGAGAGTTTCTCTTGATGGCACATGGTAATTTAAGCAGCCCGATGGTATAGAAATGGAGAATGAAACTTACTCAGAAGGAAAAAGGCTATTGTTTTGACATAATCTTAGTAACAGTTGATGATATTTGTGGTTCCTATTTGGCCATGGGAGGCTATTACAGATATTAGAGAAATATATATCAAAGAATCAGAATCTTTCAATGTTTTCATTGATATATATATATATATATATGCAAATCTGTAAAGTAAAGGATGAGTGGTAGATAAAGTGCAATGGTCATGACACTTAACAGAACTTTCTGTAATCATTCTGCAGCAAAACTGTGGGACTGAGGTTTCCTTCTGTTCAGTTCCACCTGCCTTCAGCTTCTTTTGCTCTTCCTTTGGAGTAATTCCTGTAGCATCTCCTTCCCAGGCATTCTTGGTACTAAAGTTACCTAGTGCTTCCTCCAGGATAGCCTGTGCTGGACAATCTAGAGGAACAGAGATATTTTCCCAGTGAGGAAAATGTCCAAGGTCCCTGTCCTTGACACAGAAAACAAAAATTATTATTACTTCCAATTATTATTACTCAAGCATTAGACTTTGATGTGTATACCACATGAGGACAGTGCCTTGACCCCCAAATAATCTATTTCTGGATAACAAATTCAGGGATGTTTAGGGGAACAATAGCTGTGTGTGTGTGTGTGTGTGTGTGTGTGTGTGTGTGTGTATCTGCAGAAACAACAGATGAAGCAGCATGTATGAAAACTATAGTAAAAGCAGTGAAATGTTTGGAGTTAATATTTAAAAGCATTCCATGAGAACAATATTGAACTGTTATTTGATGTTGTAGTCAGCTTTCTAGTTGCTGCGCAGAAAGAACCCAAGCAAAAGCGGCTTGTGGAGGAATGGGTTTATTTGGCTTACAAACTCAAGGGGAGACTCCATCCTGGCAGGGAAAATGATAGCATGAGCAGAGGGGTGGACATCACCTCCGCCACAGCATTACAGTGGCAGGAAGGTGTGCCAAACGCTGGCAAGGGGAAGCTGGCTTATAACTCCCATAAGCCCACACCCAATAACAGCTCCAGCGAGGTTGTAAAACCCAAACTGCCATCAGGTGGGAATCTATCAATCAACACATTCATTTGTTTGTGGGGGACACCTGGATCAAACCATGACATTTGATATGAGAGATCTTATAACATTCCAAAGTAAAAGCTCAGATGACAAAGTAAGGTCTTATTTTATTTATGTCATTTTCTACTCAAGACAAAAACTGATTAAATTTTAATGTTTGGGGAAAAGTTAATCATATGAAGTAGAAAACTACCCATATAAAGTTTAATGACATACAAAGGGAAAGTGTACTTTATAAATATTTCTATTTACAGAGATGATTTTTTAAAAATCACTTGCCACTAAGAATATTTCATATTCATTTATCCCTTGGCAATTTTTGAAGTTCTTAATTGTTTATTATTGCTCAATTCAGTGTTATAGCTTATATGAGCATCTCATGCTGGTTGAGATCTTAGAGCTGTCAGCTGTATTTTATTATTAGAGTGATTTAAAATGCTCAGTTCCCAAGTGCTGGGATTTTGTTTGCCACTGGCTCATCCAAAGGCATTATTGACATGAGCACCCATCTGGACCTGATTTCAGGCTCCACTCTTCCCTGCCACATCTGCTCATGTGCTTAAATTAAAACTAAAGACTCTGTTCATTTTCTTCTATTTCATTTATCATCAATTTATTAAAATCTGAGTTTAATTGCAATGACTATTAGACATGATTTTAAATAAATTTAGGAATATGCTTGGAAGAAGATATTTCTGGTCTTTTTCTGGACATATAGTTAAAAAAATAAACCTATGAAAATATTTTTTGCCAGGTGAAGCACAGTTCTGGTTTTCAAAAACTATATTCTTATAAGATCCAGTTGGGCAAACCCATACTTTTCATACAGTGCCATTTTTTTCAAGTTAATAGCTAAGTTAAATTATTAAGAGATAAATAAGAAATATTCCAACATGGCATATTACCAAATAATCATGCTCCAGCAGAGGTGTTACTGTGTTAGGAAGATGGGAGATCTATTTTCTAGGCTTAAAAAAAGAGTTTTGTACCCTTTCTTCCAAATAAATTTCAAACTGTTTTTATATCTCTAAAGACAATGAGGTGAACAAGGAAATTGTCTATGTCAGGCAGTAGAAGACAACCATCAATATTCCCAAAAGAGAACCTAGATACTTAGTGATTCGTAGTTTTAGGACCCTCTGATAATCAAGACACAATAGACAAATAGCTTATAAACAAGAACAAAGACCCATAGTTGCTGGGTGAAATGTTTTGGATGCAGGGAAGATTGAAACTGGGTCATTGAGGGAAGCCCTTTTGAACCTTCATAGGGTTTGCTTCCTTAAGTGACCCTCTTTCGGGGACATGGCCAAAGAAGGACTAGAAACTCAAGCTGAGGGAATACGCAGATACACACAAACATGGCGGTACAGTTTCTCACCATTCTCCAAAATTCACAATTGTGATATTCATGAAACAAGAGTAATGAAGAAAACCCACCTGTTATTATTCTATAAAATGCCCATTAAGAGGCAAGTGTATCTAGTCAGTTGGGTCCAGAATCTTTTTAGAATAGGCAAAATCTGGAAAATTACCAACATCTATCCTATAGCATCCCTTTCTCCATTGCTGCATGCCCATGGCTAATGCTGTTCTCTTTGTCATACAGATAAAAAATACTCCTAATTTGACCATTTGTCAAATGTAAGTGCTTTCTCATTTTAGATTCAGGTGTCACCAGATGGGAACAACTTGACCTTTCTTACTAGCAAGGAAGTATGCGATGTTACTTATCCTTGTAACTGTAGAGATACATATTTTTGATAGCTGAAATCAATTTCAAAGCCAAAATTGACTCTATCATTCACCAAATGGGCTATGAGTTGAGCAATTCACATTTGGATCCCTAGTAGATTGGATTTCAAAGAGCCAATGATATCACCAAGCACAAATGCTGTGCTCAAGGATAGTCTAAATTGAAGTGAGGAAAAATGAATCCTAAGCAATTCTATATATCTTTTCATTTACAGTTGATACAGATATGTTTCCCCAAAATAGTTGCCTACAGCAAATGATCACATTGGATTTAATGTAGTTGAAAATAGGTTATTCTGAGGTGCCAATTCATTGAGCTACATGTTATAACTTGGCATTGAAAGGCCAAAGAACAGATATGAAACAAGCAAGACAGTGGGGTTTAAAGGAATCAAGACCCTTTCAAAAGCAAAAACAGACAAGAGGAAGGATATGAAACAAGCAGAGGTAAAGATGAACAGGCTCCAGAAATGAAGCGGGGGAGCCTGAACGGGAACTGAGGAGACCCATGTTCACCCCATGGCATTGCTCATCTGGACTGAAAGCTGTACAGAGAAGTGAGACAGGTTTGCGTTTAGATTGCTTCAAATCTCACTTCAAATCTCCGTTAAAATGAGAATTCATAACTTCCCATTTTTTGTCTCAGATTTTTTAGATTCCTGTTTATAGTTAGAAATCAAATAAAGTTATGGCTCCATAATAGTGGTTATTGAATTACATGTTGTATAAAACAAAAAAATACATAATTCTTACAAGAAAGGAAAACAATGAGTGACTTATGTATACCTCCTTCAGGCAGTTCAACAAAGTGTCTGCCATGTTGGGCATCCATTAGAAGTTAGGAGCCATGGAATCAAAGGAATTCAGAGGTCTTCACCTTTCAAGAACTTTAAGTTTCTCAAGTAAGAAAAACATTGCACACTGTTACATACATAACATGATCGAATGGGATTGACGCAGTCAGTCACATGCCGCTGGGATGAATCTTCAAACCAGGCACAGTTTATGGGAGGAAAGGATTTATTTGTAGCTATAGATACAGGGGAAGTTCCAGAATGCAAAAGAGGCTGCTCCCCTTTCATGGGTCCGAGCAGAGAGAAAAACCCATCACCTACACCACACACAGAACAGCACACAGGCAGAAGAGCAAGGAGAGAATTCATTCACCTTTATATAGCCCTAGGGTGGGGTCTTGCAATTCTATCCCAGACTTAATGGCTTCCTGAGTTTCTGGAATTTCCTTCCTACACTGCCCACACAGGAAAGGATGTTTATTTCTAGCTCCTTTGAGCTTCCTTACATCCTGCCCCCTACTAAGAGGCTGCCTTCCTGTGAACATCCTCAGAGACCCACCCAAGATTACTTGAAAGATCAAGTTGACAACAAAATTTAACCATTACAGGGATATATTATGTATTTTTCTTATTTAGATAGTACCTTACTTTGTCTCTTAGGTTGTCCTCAAACCTACTGTAATCCACTTGCCTCAGCCTTCCAAGAGCTGGGATTAATTTTGTGACCCACCAAGCCCAGCCTGGATTTAATATGTTTTAAAGGTAAACCAGATGCCTCTTGGCCTAAAGTGCTTCTTCAGGGCCTTACTTGACTTCCTCTAAGGGCAACTATGACAGAACTGTTCACTCATTTAGAGGTTTCTTTTGTGTTCTCTGAAACTCTCATTAATAGAAAGTACATAAGATGTAACTATTTGATCCTGTCCTGAAAATGCCAATTAATTATATACTTGAATTGTATGTTCTGTTGCTTTGTTGCTTTGTAGATGTTCATGAGTACAAGGTCAGAGGTTGAACACTCAGTATCATAAAGCAATCACCCAACACAATGAAACCTCCTAACATCTATATGAATGAAGCATTCTATTCATATTTTTGTATAAAATTGAAGCAAAAAAGTTAAGTGACACCATCTAACTACAATGTTTGGCTCTGATAGAGCCTGTGCTATGGAAGCATCTCCAGAATGGGCCTGATTATATAGAACTGATTATACACAGCATCTCTCAAGTCTCTCCTTTAGAAATTCTGAGTCACTATTCTTAGAACAATGCCAAGTATCTAAAATCTTAATGAAATATATCATAGAGTTTTCATTTACTAGGCAGTTTATGCAAGCTTCCTGTGTCATGATGCAAAGACAGCCCCAGACACCCTTCTAAGAGCCTTGTATTTACTCAGTCTCATTTTCCATCCGTTGGGGTATTCCTAGGGGGTGCTTGTCTCATGTCAAAACTCGTTTTCTAGAAAATATTTCATGTAAGTCATTGATACCTGAATTCAAGCAAGCACCTTTAACAGCTGAGCCATCTCCTGAGCCCCCTGAGTAGGAATTCAATTAATAGTGTTTCCTCTCCTGGGGAGTTTGCATTTTCAGCTATATTTAGTTAAAGATGTGGGAGGAAAGACTTTCCTTTCTGGTTAGAGGATAAATCTTTAGAAAGCTGGCAAGTACGAAATGTCGGAGATATGAGGAAAGAGCTATATTGGGGTCCTAGAAATTATGAGAGGAAGGGCAGCTGGCAGCCTTTGAGTTTAAAGTTGCTCTGACTATAACTGAGGATGCAAAAAATGATTGTATGAATATAACATTTTTGTAGGTGTTCACTCAGAATTAAACAAGTAACAGAAAAAAGTAAAGTCAGTGTGCTTCTGAGAGACAGCATAGAGATTTCCTCTTAAATACACAGCTTGTACCACAGCTGCCAGAATCACACATATTCCCAGAATAGAGCAAAACTCACCAGTTGAATAATTCTTTTGGTTTATGGTGACACATTTAATCAGCTCAAGGGTTCTATTGCCCATGTAGTCTGAGACAGTGCCCCTCCACTCTGGAAATCAATAAGTTGATCATCTGTCCCCAAGCCCTTGGACTTAGAGTAGACATGTTTATAAAACAAATTGCTGATGGGGTGAAATGTATTTTGATGAAGATTTAAGCTGTGATAATGTAGGGAGAAAGGGAGTTCATGTACAGGCCTAGTAATAAACTATGTGTACTGGTGAAAACCTACAGGCAGATGTTTTGCTATGGCATATATAATAGTTCATGGTGAAGTTATGTTAGCTCTGTTTATTGCTTGCTATACTAGACTGCAGGTGAATGATACAAGGGGCAAATATAACACCAAATACACAGTCTCCTAAAAAATTTGCCCATGAGTTGTTGATGTATATTGCTGGCGCAGATACAGTGTTAACAAGCCAATCCAAATCACTTGCTTCTTAGATTAAGAATGTGGTTGATGTAAAAATAAGATTTTGGTTTGAAAATTTAATTCATAGGTTTACTGCCCATGTTCTCAGTGAACTTCTGGGGGTGTTGCCTTACATACAACAATCACTTAACCAATATGATCTCATCAAGATAAAAAATCTTCTGTATAGACAAACTTACCATACTCAAAGCCAATAGACCACCATCAGTTTGGGAGTTAATCTTTTCAAGCTGTAACACAGATAGAGGTCTAATATCTAGAATTTATAAAGAACTCAATAAATTAAATAATAAAACATCAAACAGCCCTCTTATAAAATGGGCCTCTGAGCTCAACAGGGAATTCTCAGAGGAAGAATTACAAATGGCCAATTCTCACTTAACAAAATGTTCAACATAATTAATCATAAGGGAAATGCAAATCAAAACAACAATGAGATTCCACCTCAAGCCAGTAAGACTGGCAATCATTAAAAATCTACCAAAAACAGATTTTGGCGAGGATGTGGGGAAAAAGGAACCCTCCTAAACTGCTGCTGGGAATGCAAACTTGTATAACCACTATGGAAAGCAGTGAGGAGGCTTCTGAACAGGATGGATATAGAACTACCAGTTGACCCAGCTATCCCTTTACTGGGCATATATCTTCAAGACTCCTCATTTCAGCACAGAGACATCTAGACATCTGCTCAACCATGTTTATAGAGCTCAATTCATAATAGCTAGGAATTGGAACCAACCTAAATGACCATCGCTAGATGAATGGATATCAAAAAAGTGGTACATATACACCATGGAATTCTACTCAGCAATTAGGATAAATGATATAATGAAATTCAAAGGAAAATGGATGGATTTGGAACATATCATACTTAGTGAACTCACACAAGAATAGAGAGACAAGCGCCACATAGTCTCCCTTATCTGTGGCCTCTAATCAGGTTAAACTGAACTGTAAGTAAATATGACTAATGATTCAGGTGAAAGGCAAAGGGGACAGAAGGAAATGGGGGCAGGTATGGAAGAAACAGAGTGGGGAGATGTACACATACCTAAATTAACAATAATCTGACTCCATAGCGGCCTATCTTCTGTACAACAAGTTCTGGAGGTAGATAGGGCCTCAAAGAGGGGGAGGGGGTGAAAGCCTACTAATAGTACAAAGGAAACTGACCTTTGGCTCCCTGACCCAGTAAGTAGTTACCTCCCACAATGAGCTGTTGATCAGAGTGGCCCACATGGTCCCTAAAAAAAGACAAACTTTTGTCACAGACCTTGAATACCCACCTTAGGCAAAAGATAAGACCCTATTGCTGAAGATTCTATAGACTGATATCACACAACAATGAGAAACCCTACTGAATCCAGAAACGAAATCAGCTCCCAGAAGGGCAGCCTGGGTGTTGCATGAGTGGGAAGGTGTTGCAGGAGCTGCCAGGGGAACCAGACCAATGATATTCTGAGAGAGAAGGAGGCATTTTCAAGTTACACTGACTGATGGGCTGAGAGTGCAGAACACAATGCTATATGGCACAGACAAGCAAGTCAAGAAGTGCCCATCTGTGCAATGGTGGTATCCAACTTAGGTGGGTAATCAACAGCTGGCTAATTGGCTATGAGATCTGTTCAGAGGCAGGGAACCCCTGACTGGTACTGGGACCCAAGGCAACCCTGAATGGGGACCAAGAACCCCATCTACGCTGGAAAGTCTTCACTAACCATCGGTCCTCAGAAAGGCTACACTGCCAAACGCTCACCAACCTAGCAATATTGGTCTCAATTGACCAATAATGATCTCACTCTCCACTGGAGACTCTATATTTTTCAGAAAGCAACATGAACTGGGGACAACCAAACTCCACCAAAAGGACATGACTTGACGGGGGACACCCAAGCAGATCATTCACCTCAAACTCATCATTTAGACCCGTAACACAACCTCTAAGGAAGTGAGAT
>PVHP010037658.1:0-17268 GCA_004024765.1 Zapus hudsonius
CATGCAAATGAATGCCTGCGAAGGAACAAGCAAATGAAAGTCTTCCTAGAATTTTAATGAGCCCTCGAATGAAGGCTGGTGAGAAGGTCATTTCGTGTCTCATAAATTAGCAAGAAGAAAAACAAACACAACTGCAAAAGGAACTAAAGACTCAGATTAAGCAGCTGGATTTAAACAAGCTGAGGCACAAGACAGGCATGGCTTTGAATTGCTGTTGGCTCTGAGGCCAGAAATTTCTCTCATCTGTGCTGAACAAACATCACCCAGGAGGAGAGATCTGGAGCCAGTTGTGTGATCCTGGGAGGAACCCCAGATGCTCACAGCTGCCTGACTTCACGGGCTGGAAGGAGGCATGTGGACCCAGGTTGCAACACTCCTGCATGGCCCAGGGCCACTGAGGTGTGTTCAACCTCACTTCCTGTGTGGTGGTCTCTGTGTGTGTGTAGACGTGTGGAGGCCTGAGTACAGAAAACTGCTGGAGCTGCTCCTCAAGAACACTGTACATGGAGTTGTTGTTATTATTGTTTTTGAGACAGAGTCTTTCACTGGCCTGGAGCTCACCGAGGAGGCTAGCCAGCAAGGCCCAAGGATCCGCCTGTCTCTACCTCCCAGCATTGGGATTACAAGAGTGAACACTCACATCCAGCATTTTCACCTGAGTTCTGGGATCAAACTGAAGTCCTATGTGGGCAAGGCAAGCACTTAACTGACTGAGCTATCTCCCAGCCCTGCCTGCTACCTTTAAATGTGATTTGGATGAAGTTTCAACCACTTCCAAAAAGAAAATGATCCCAAAACATGGGAAAGACATTTGCTGAAGTCAGATGGGGCCAATGTCTTATTAAAGCAAAGCAAACTCCATGAAGAATTATTAACCAATTTTTTTAGGTATCTTTGTGCAGTCTTAATATTAAAAATGTCATGTTCGCAAGACCATCACAGTCTAACCATTCTAGACAACAAGGGCAAAAACTAGATGACCAGAAATGGGCAACATCTATTCTTTTTTAATCTGTATCTCCCAAACACTGGTACCCACAAAATGTTTAAAGGACAACAAGAGTTTTATAAACCAATAGGCTGGGGCAGTGATTTATCACTCACACACACACACATATTTGCCACATCAATGTATTTATATATACATGTACATGTATATGTACTTTCCATATATGTTTCTCCTAAAGATTCAGAATTCACATTAAAAATTAAAGGCTCTGAGGTCTGTGAGCTTTGTTAACTCTGTTATTTCTAAAACTCGTCTTTGGATTAATCCATCTATCTATATATCTGTCTATCTATCTATCTGTCTATCTATCATCTATCTATATCTATATCATCTATATCTATATCTATATCTATATCTATATCTATATCTATATCTATATCTATATCTATATCTATATCTATATCTATATCTATATCTATATCTATATCTATATCTATATCTATCATCTATCCATCCATCACCTACAGTAACAATGATCACTTCTTATAGAACTTGTGTTCTATGGAGCATACTTTCTTTCAAAACCATGTTCTAAATGACACACTTTCACTTCTTATTCTCACCTGTGGGGAGATTTCCTCAACTCTCTAGCCAGAAAGACCCTTATAGGTCTCTGTACTCCCATAGAACTTTCTAGATCTCATTTAGAGGATGCATGAGACTCAATGAAAGTTTAAGAAGTGAATTTGATGGATACACTACCTAATGGTATACATGTGTCTCTTGAGATCATTCTCTCCTCCAGGCTAAGCTTCTTTCTTCTGCATTTTAATATTCTGACTACAGAGTGGATTGTTAAATATTTGTTCAATGTTGGGCCCTGTAGGTGAGACAGATATAGCTATCCATGTACTAGAAATACTCTGTGACTTGTCAGATAACTAGTTGAAAATATGCTCCTCATTTCTCTGTAATAGTAAGGATCAGATTTATGCACACTGCTTAAGCCATTCCTTGTCCAAAGAAACATAGGATGTAGTCAGGACATGTGAGAATCTTGCACCAAGGTAACACTCACATGGTGGCACAGGTAACAGTAGAAGCCCTTTCCTACTAGACATTTTAATAAAGCTTGTTCTAGTAAAGGTTTCTTGGTTGTTCAAATAAACCTGAAGTTTTAAAAAATTTTTACTTATTTGCAGCAGAGAGAGATAGACAGAGAGTATGTTGCAGAGTTTCCAGCCGCTGCACACGGACTCCAGATGCATGCATCACTTTGTGCATCTGGCTTTACATGGGTCTTGGGGAATTGAAGTTTGGATCATTAGGCTCTGCAGGTAAGCACCTTAACTGCTCAGCCATCTCTCCAGCCTCAACTTGTGTTTTTTTTTTTTAAATGAATGCTAAGGAAATGATACACAGAAGAATTGAAATAGTTGATTCTTTTCTCTCCACCCAGAGAAGAGAACGGATAGATGTTGAGGAGAGAGGCTTTGTTAACATGGGCATATTACACCTTATCAAAAGTCTAATAATTCCAACCATTATCCTGAATAAAAAGATGGTTTGGCTCACCCATTTTCTTTGTTTTGGGTGCAAACATGATTTGTTCAAAGTTAACTTGGGTAGTTTTACATTAATCAGAGAGTTTGAAGGGCAGTTGTAACCACAGGAGTTCCATCTTTCGCACATTCTGAGCTCAGTCCCCAGAGATGAAGAATTTCTGCTAATGTGAACACCCTACAATAACCTGTGGAGGCGTCTTCCAGCCCTCCCGCCATCCCCTTACCTTTGCTTCTGCACAGGAACACAGGGAGGAACCACCTGATGGCCGGCCTTGTTGGCATGGTTGACTCATTCCATAGAGTCTCTGGAGACAACTCCCATCACAGCTTCCTTCTGGGCTGCCTGTTTTCCTCAGGGGATAAAGCTGTGGTACTGTCTGTCCTCTGCCTTCCCTGACCCGCAACAATATCCTCAATTCACTTGATTGGGGGGGGGTTGCCAATGAATGCTTAATAAGTGGAATGTGATAGGTATGTTTTTATATTAAAAAATTCTAGTCATTTGGGGAAAGGTGATTTAAAAGACAGTCACTGATTGTCATAGTTTCAGGTCTTACTTTTAGATCTTTGATCCATCAAAGTTAATTTTTCCATATGATGAAGGAGAGATCTGGTTCTGATACTCAGCATACATATGTCCAGTTTCCTCAGCACCATTTCTTACAGAAACTGGCCTTTCTCCAGATACCTTTATCAAAAACCCATCAGTGTAAGTATCTTGATTAATTTCTGGCTTTTGCTTTATTCTCTTGGTCTATGTTGTTGGGGAGAGGCCAGGGACCCCTGGCCCCCTGCGGTTAGCCCAAGTCTCGCCGGCCAGCAGGAGACGGGGTTCCACTGGGGAGAGGTGAAGTGATGGTCTGGTCAATGAAACACATGCATCCGGGAGATATGTCGGACAAATCTCAAATTTTTATTCCAGCATCCAAACTTTATATAACCCAAGGCTGCATTGTTTAGTCTTATCTCTCTCAAAAGGAAGCTCAGGAAGCAGGACCAAATCTTATTAGCATTAATTAACAGGATTAGGACTATCAGTCGGCACCCCTGCCTCCTGGGGACAAAGACATGCTGGGATCAATGGCACCTGTTACCACACTTGTGCTCGGACCAAAGGTGTGTACCACCTCATCTGGCTTCATATTATATTCTAAAACTTAGCCCACAGTCATTCAGCCAGGCTGGGACCCAACAGGTTTTATGGCAGAACTGTGCTGATAAAACAGTGACCTAGAGATTCTGAAGGTCACGGAACACAGACAGAAGCTAGACAACAGGTGCCCAAGTCCAACTAGAAGGTTCCATACCACAGTAGGATGGTGATCCTTACAACCAGCTATTGTGGGTTTCAAAATAACTAGAAGTCTAAAGGCTATTAACACATAGGATCCACCCAAATTGGAGGAACTAGAATATTAATTACCCTGACTTGATCATTCCACACTGTAAGCATGCATCTCATTAGCATACTATGTTCACTAAATATGTACAAATATTGTGTCAGCTAAAGTTTTCTAGCCAGGCATGATGGTACATGGATTTAATCCCAGAATTTGGGAAGCAGGGCTAAGAGGGGATCGCTGGGAGTTCCAGGCCAGCCTGAGACTACATAGAGAATTCCAGGTCAGCCTGGGCTTAAGTGTGACTCTACAAAAAACAAAAACAAACAAAAAACAAAACACCAAAGCACTTTGGGAAACACTGGTTTAATTCCTTCATTTCTCAGACAAGAAAGCTGAGATTCAGAACACTAAATTCAAGATAAGTCGCATCTTTAAGGAACAGCAGAACAGAACCAGACCTGGAGTCCAGACCTTCCCCATCATCTTTGCCTCTCTTTCCTCCCCCACCACCCGGCCTCCAAAGTAGGTCAGGAGTACTTGGGACTTATTTGTCCAGTGGTTCTACAAAAGGCAGTTTGTAGATGGGCTTGTCCTGAACACAATGCTTTGTAACATTGACTGCACATAACATCTATTTAGTGAACTTTAAAAATTCCCAATGTCCCAGTCACATCTGAGACCAATTAAATGAGGACGCAGGAGGTGGGACTCAGACATCACTATTTTTAAAAGTTCACCTGGTGATTTCAGTGTGTGGTGAGTAAAGACACACTGCCTTTAGATTTTTCTCAGTAAAGGTAGAAAGAAAGGTTTTGATTAAGAATTACCTTCACCTCTGTCACCCAGAGGGCAATTAGTAAGCTCTTAAAATTAACTCAACTCCCTCCAGCACAATGACAGAGGTGATGGACACATATTTGTTGATGGAGGAAGGTGTGACTCTTCAGCTTCAGCTTTGACTCAAATAAACCCAAACCAAGAGCTTCTCTTTGCTGAACTTTTAAGAGATGTGGATTGGTGAAGCAAACCACAGGCTGTTCTCCTGAACCTTTGTGGAGAACAGAAATCATCATTCACTCTGCGGGAGTTCAGAATTGGTGCCGGAAATCTACAAAGGCCAGACAAGACCTAAATTTGGGTGTTTCTGTCTTTCTTTCTATTCTTTAAATGGACCCTTTTAAAAAACATAGAAGGCTTTTTGGTCAACTGCCTCACTTTATTCCCAGAAAAAGGGAATGATGAGTGTTACTGTACCTACGGTAGAAGCTGTCATGGTGAGCCTCCAGGAGTGGATACCAAGAGGGGTTTTCATGATCAAGAGAAGTTACTCTCTGTCTTCTGGTGTTGGGCGCCATTTGGACTGAGACAAACTTGATGTTTGATTTAGTATTCAAGAAAGCACACGTAGCTGGGGATGCAGCTCAGTGGCAGAGTAATTGTTTAGCATGCAAAATGTCCCGTGTTTAGTCCCCAGCTATGCAAAAATGAAATGAAAATAAAAATGAAATAGAGAGCATGAGCAACATATCCATACCTTCATTGAATAAAACTGGGTGCTACTCTAGGAACTGTGATACAGGGATGGAGTAGGTGGACATTCTCCCTGGTTAAGGTTACTTGCTCTGCAAAGACACAAGGAGACTTACACTGAGCAGTCAACATTCACTAGGATATCCTGCAGGAACAATCCCCAATCTTGGGTGGCTCCCAATCACAACTGCTTTTCCTCATTCATGTTGTATGATGTTGGTCATGATTGCTCATGTCTTTTCAGCCTGAGGTCATCTTTTATGCAGGATGAACTATTCCTATGGCCAAGGAAGAGTAAGTGGGCTGATGAAACCTACCAAGACTCAAAGCTGCCATTGGACTTAATACACACTGTATTCCCTTCCATTGACAACAACAAGCCCTGTGGCCAAGCTGGATGTCAATAGGTGGTCAAGGGAACTCATCCATGAACACCTACAAAATGCATGAGAACAGGAAGTAACATGTGGTCCTTAAGAGGAAGCGAATGAATGAATGAATGTAAGGGGCCACAGAGTCTGGCCCACAACAGGCAATCTCAAGGTGGTATGATAAATGGAGGCAGGAGAGTTTTTGATAGCATGGGAGACCAAATGAGGAGCATCTCATTTTGACAGGATTGAGAATTCAGTAAGGCTTCTGGGAGTAAGTGACTCCCGGGATGAATAGGAATTAGCCAAGTGAATGAAGTTGGAGGAGAGAAAATGTTTTAGGCAGAAAAAAAAATGCATGTATGAAAGGTTCCAGGCCAGAGGAAATAATAGCAAATTCAGAGACTTGAAATTGCTTTGTGTGACTACATCATGAAATATAACAGCAAGCAGGGAAAACTCAGGCTGGAGTGCCGGAGCCTTATAAATAGGTTCCCCGCATAGTTTATCTTCTACCCCATCTTCATAACCCAGCCATTCCGGAGGCTGGAAGGCAACACTGTTAATACATATACAAGGTCAGTGGTGGGAATCAGACTGTCCCAATCAAGTCAGAATGAAGATACTCTACTGAACTTTAATCCATGACAAGCTTTGCAGGCCTCAGAGTTCGAAGAGACAGTAGTCACAAATTGCCTTTTAGGAAACTCTTTATAACTTCGATGTGAATGATGGATTGGCAGGGGTGGAGTAGAATGAAGGGGACGATAGAATACAGTGATAATGCAGATGGGAGAGGGTAGAGGGCTAGGTGAGTGCACACACACACTGTATAATATGTGAAAGCTGGGCTGGGCTCATTTCAGGCAAATGAAATATTCCTGGCAGAACTCCCCTTAAACCTTGTGAAGTTCCCCTGAAGTGATGAGAAACAAAGCTCACTATCATCATAACATGCTCACAGTCCAAGGAATACTTGATTGTTAACAGGGATCTTTAAACAGGTGAGAAGCACTCCAAAGCATGTAAATACTCATGCATGACTCTCAACTCCAAGGAACCAGCTTTCCCCAAGGGTGTCTACAGCAAGATGCAGTTGGTATGACGATCCAGTAGAAATACCCTTCATGCTTTCGGTCCAAGGTAACATAGAACTGGATAGTGTATTGATTCATGCCTGTGATCTGAAATGAAACTGGCCATGATGACCATCTGGACCCTTCCTGGCAGACCAAGAAGTCCTTCATCTGACCATCTTTCAGAGGAGCACTGTCATTGCTCTGTGGTTTGAGGTGGGGAAGATCAGTGAGCCATGTTGCACTGCATTCAGTGAGGAGAGTGGAGACCACTAATTGACCAGCTCTGATCAGAGAGGATGAGCCCTGGCGTCGGCAGAACAGAACTCATTCCCTTACTGTTGGGGGGTTATTCAAAGCTGCATGAGGCCTCTCCACTGTCCAGACGATGCCAGGAGTCATCCCTTTCATGTGAGGCTTGGCCTCTTTTCTCTTGGCCTTTAGACTGTTTCTCATCCATTCTATTAGCCATACCCCAGAGCCCTTAGAATAAAAGCCTAGCAAGAATAGTCATACATTCATCCCAGGCTCTGATTGATTTTTGTTTCTGCTCCACGAAGCACAGCACCACACACGCATATCATCCTTTGCTCATTTGCAGCACTGGAACTCCATCGGACACACGCACAAAGCAGCTCTCTCCCTTGCCTCTCTTCCTTCCAGGGCCTTCCTGTTCTAGTCTCCTGGGACTCCCTGGTCTACATTCCTGGACCTCTTGTTGCTGACTTTCTTTCTCTCTTTCCTGTTTCATCAGCCAGCCTATACAGCTCTAAAAAATTCCTTAAAAAACAAGTGCCTTTGAACGATAATGGCAGCTGACACTCTCTGAGGACTTCTGATGTGACAAGATGAGCAGTGAGAACCACCCGTTTCATCCTCACCACTGTCGGTGGAATACAAGCTTTTATCAGCTTGGTTTTACAGAATTGGAAGCTGAAGTCAAGTTCACGCCAAGAAATGTAGAACTTCGTAACTGCTGAGAAGCCCCAAGTGCTAGATGGAGAGCATGGGTATGAGTTAAATTGTGTTTCACTGCAAGTCAGAGGGAGGAAAAGAAAGAAACTTTACTAGGGGTGTGTTGCAGTCAGCTTTCTTGTTGCTGCGCAGATAGAACCCAAGCAAAGGTGGCTTGTGGAGGAATGGGTTTATTTGGCTTACGGACTCGAGGAGAGACTCCATTCTGGCAGGGAAAACGATGGCATGAGCAGAGGGTGGACATCACCTCTGCCACAGCACTGGAAACAGCGGCAGGAAGGTGTACCAAACTCTGGTAAGGGAAAGCTGGCTTATAACCCCCATAAGCCCGCCCCTGACAACACAGCCTCCTCGAGGTTGTAAAACCCAAACTGCCATCAGCTGAGGATCCATCTATCAGAACACATTCATTTGTTTGTGGGGGACACCTGGATCAAACCATGACAGGGTGCGTTTCCCCCATAGCACAAGAAATCCAGAGGGGAGAGGCCGCCTACATTGCTTCAGCAACTCAACGATGTTGTTTCGGGACAGATGTCTCCCAGGATGTCTACACAGCTCTGATGACACGTCTGTCATCAATGCTAAAGCAAAAGGTCATCCGTCCTAAGAGCTTTTGTCTGTTAAGGATGGGAACATTTTCTGCCACACCATCCCTTACCAACACCAGCACACTTTCTTGATTTCTCATTGGTTGGAACTGGGCAACATCCTCTCCTTCTCTCAATTGATCCTTATCCAGTGGCAAGCACATCACTGCGATCTACACTGAATATAATTCACCTCTCGGTGCTAGGTGAAGCCCCACTCTGTGAGTCTGAACCATCTAACTCTAAGTCAGTGTGTGAACAAAGTTCATCTGTGTTGCAAGGAAGAAAAGACACAGATGGTTATGGAGGAGAGAATTTGGAGCATTTTCAAGCAGAGAGGAGTCAACTTTCCACAGGTAGTTTGCCTATAGCCTCTGGATTCAGGTGAATGGCACAAAGTCAGTCTGAATCCTAGAGAGAGCTGGCCAACACTTTCAGAAAATAACCACCAAATCTAACAGTATCTGATTCAACATTATTTCAAAACCTTTAATTTGCAAGACTCGATGCAAATTTGTTTTACAGTATGTCATGGTTTGATACAGCTGTTCCCCACAAACAATTGAATGTGTTCTGATAGATCGATCCTCAGTTGATGGCAGTTTGGGTTTTACAACCTCGATGAAGCTTTGTTGTTGGGGGTGGGCTTATGGGGTTATAAGCCAGCTTCCCCTTGCCAGTGTTTGGCTCACCTTCCTGCCGCTGTTTGCAGTGCTGTGGCAGAGGTGATGTCCACCCTCTGCTCATGCCATCGTTTTCCCTGCCAGAATGGAGTCTCCCCTTGAGTCCGTAAGCCAAATAAACCCATTCCTCTACAAGCCACTTTTGTTTGGGTTCTTTCTGCGCAGCAACTAGAAAGCTGACTGCAACAAGTACTTTACAACATTAAAGACCTAATGCTATTTCTCTAGCTTGACTGATCTCTGCTTATCTGAGTTGTGTATTAAACAAGTCAGGGGAGTGGAAGATGGCTCAGCGGATAGAGTGTTTGCTGTGCACGTGTGACGACAAGTTCAGATTCTGAGCATCCAAGTCAAGCCAGACACTACAGCAAGCATCTGTAAGACACAAGAACCTCATGGGCGCTCACAGGCCAGCTAGCCTGACAGACACGGCAGTGAAAGATGAGACCCTGCTACAACACCCGAGGTTGACTTCCACATGCATGCCGTGACACACGTATGTGTGCACTCAAACACATGCATACACATAACACATCATGCACCAAAGACCAACAACCAAACAAGCCAAAAGTTAACTTGTCATTTTGCCAGCAGACAGACTAGCCATAATTTTAGTGGTTGTCTGTGAAACAGCTATACTTTTCTTTCTTGGGAGATAAAATAAGCACCCCAAACAACTCCAGATCCTGGCCTCTGTTCAAGGTTAGCAGAAGGTGGTCATGTCCCAGAGCCATCTTGCAGCCAAGAAGCTGGAAGCACCAGGAAGCCAATGTCAAGAAGGACTCAGCAGCGGGGGTCTGACATCACATAGCTGCTGATCAGACTGGGCTATTTGCCTTAGATTCCCAACAGCTGAAACAATCTACCTGAAAGACCCTTGGATGGGTTTCGGTGGCCATACATCTAAATAACTGCAGCTGAAAAAATTTCTTTTTTAAAAATATTTTTATTGATTTACTTGAGAGAAAGAGAAAAATTATAGGTGCATCAAAGTGTCTTGCTTACTACAAGTGAACTGCAGATGTATGCACTACTTTGTGCATCTAGCTTTATGTGGGTATTGGGGAATCCATCTTGGGCCCTGTGGGATATTCCAGGAAGCGCTGTTAACTGCTGAGCCATATCCCCAGCCTGCAAGTCATATAATTTCTAATTGGGCTGTTGTTAAAATATTTCCATAAGGTGAGTTATTGGGCAGGGAGGGCCCAAAGACCTCACAAAGCAATACAGGTGATTGACATTGTTCTTGGTTGCCCACCAAAACTAGATGGTGATTTATGTCCTTGTTGCTGAAGGTACCACACACTTTGGTTATAGGACGTAGAGAAATTAAACTGGATGGAGTAGGAAGCTTCCTTCATTATGGACAATATTCATGTTTCTGAAAGGTGCTGTACAGGGTGTTGGGGGAGACCTAGAAGTAAGTTCTGCCTGATAGTAAATTAATGAAAAATAATCTTAGAAATAAAGAAATCTTGTAAAGAAATCCTGACCCCACTTAAATGCTAATACTCTTTGCTTCATATAAACTTTATTGAGCACCTACTCTATGTGCCAAATACAGGAAGAAAGAACAATTAAGCTCTGCTTTCATTAAGAATGAGAAGAGGAAGCAAAAATGAGTGACTATAAAAGAGAATATGAGGAAGAAATGCTGGAAGGAAAATGCACTTGAAAAAGGAGAGGGCCAGGGAGAAAGGACTGCCCCCCACCCAAGAGGGGGGCTATGTTGGATTGTGAGTTGAGGCTTAGGGTGACGATCAAGGAAGACTCTACCTGGTAATATATGGACAAGTGATTCTGATGGCCCCACCCAAGAGCACAATCTGAGGAAAGAGAAACTTGGTCCATTCTAGGAATAGAAAACTCAGGCCAGTGGGATGTTGGCGGTGGAGGAAGGATGCAGCGGGGGTGGGAGGCAGGTACAGAGTCATCCTGAGCTTTGTTGACCACACTGAAATTTTAGAATTGATCTTAGTCCAGAGTAAAGTCGTTGGGGTGATCCTGTGTCATGTGAACGTACACATGGGTTCCTTTGTGCATGCAGAGTTTGGGGCAGGGAGATTATGGCCACCCCAGCTCACCCACTGAGAGGCTTTTATGAAATCTTGTGGGCACCTTTATGTTGACCTCTTACTAATTTCTGGTAACTAGAATCTAAGTGAAGTTCTCTGGGTGACATGGAGTGTCATCTTCACATGTGTGCAAATGTCCACCAGCAGGAGATGACACTACTGTGTGAGGTGAGAAGCTAAGTTGGTTCTCCAACTCAGCATATGCACCTTTCAAGAAACACGTGTTTCTTCACCAGCCTATCCTCCAGCCATCTCGAAGCCATGCTGCATGAAAGAAGTGGTCATTTCCTGCTGAGTGGTAAATGTCATGAGGCCAATAAAGCAGGTCCTTGGCCAAAGCCCCATAAAGTCATTTCTTGAGTATATCTTTGAGCAGAAAATGCCCACTTCTTAATCTTTGCCTATTGTTTGCAGTTACATCCATGATGGTCTCAAGAACCCAGAAAGGTCAAATATTTTAGTCCAAGCCCATCTCTAATTAATTGTCATATTTATGTTTAAATAGATCAATAGTCCAGTTTGACCTCAATGTATAATGTGAGCTATTACAATATCATTGCAGTATAAAGGAGCTATAATGTGTGGGTCAGGCAAACCACTTTTATTGAACCCAGTGATACAGAAGAGAAGCTTTTGTTCTACTGAGAAATGTATTTCACTGTCCAGAATGGGAAGGCTACACTCAGGTTCTATCTGCAGGTGAGCTGTGAACCTGAAAGAAACAAGAGAAGCCCAGACAAAAATCATAAACAACTTTAAACCTTACAAGCTCCTTTAAGCAGAAATACAAGCCTGGAAACCACAGGGACAGTTCTAAGTCATTTTGTCTCTAAAAAGAGAAAAAAATGGACATTATAAGTTGCACATGTTATTCTTTTGTGTTTAACTATTATTTTACAATTTTTTAAGTGAACGTGACTTGTTGGAAAGCAACACTCCAACAAGATGAGTTAAGGCTAAAACAGATTGAAAGGAAATGTTCATCTGTTTCCCCAAATCTTTACTTGGCTAAATGACCCCAAGAACCCAGAACCCTCCCCAGAGAAGCAAGGGAAAGAGTACTGGGCAGGAGGCACTCACTCTCCCCTTTGCTAGAAAGTGCACCACTCACATGCTTTACAGCTTGAACTGTGGCCTGGTTTCCGAAGACACTAATGAAAATGCAGGTGCTCTTAGGTGTGTTGGTCTGAATGTAAAATGTTTCCCATAGTTGCATGTGTTTGAATACTTACAGTTGCTGGGTCTGTTTGGGTGGTTTATGGAACCTTCAGACGCTGGAGCCTCTCTGGAGAAAATGCATCACTGAGGCTGGGCCTTAAGGCATTACAGCCTAGCCCATTGGCTCTCTCTGCTTCTTCCCTACTCATGTGACCAAGTGACACACTAGCTCTGGACTTCTGCTTATCTTCCCTGCCATGATGAAGCTTTCTCTTGAAACCATCAGCCAAAATAACTCTTTCCTTCCCTAAGTTGCTTTTGCTTGGGTACCTGGTCCCAGCGACGAGAAAGTGACTCATACATTAAGGAGGGGTAGTGCTGTCTGTTACTGGGCTATTCATGAAGGACTTACTTAGGAAGTAAGCATCTACATAGAAGTATGTGCGCAAGCATATGTCTGTATGAATGATTGCATCCTTGTCCACGTGTGCACAGTATGTCCATGTTCACATGCATACATATGTATGTGAGCAAGCAGGAATCTGGATACATGTTAGTGTGTGTGTCTATATAGGTACATCAGTTCGTGTGTGGTGTATTTGTATGACCCAAATTTGTATGACCCAGGCTTAGAGTTCATAGTACAAGGGTTTCCAGTTGGATTGAATTATGCGTAATTTTTGGCCTTCTTTTTTTTGTCATGATCAAATGTTCCTCATATGAGAGCTTGGTTCTTCCTCACATATTTAGTAAGCTTCATTGTCTGGTTGGAAATTAGATCATTTCTTCCACCTCATCAAAAATAAGCATGTCATTCAATAACCATGAGGAAATCCTCAGAGATCGCAGTCTTTTACAGGCACGGAACAAAATGTGCAAAGTCTCCTCATCATCTCTCTTCAGAGCGTTGTTCAAGAGTTGTTGCACATTCTTTTCTGAGACTAGCTGCTAGCTAGCGTCTTTCCTTCTAGGCTGTGGTCTCCCTGCAGGAGACAAATGGTGTGTCAGAGATCAGAGTGCCTCTCTCTCTATTCACGAAGGCTGCTGAGCCAGCCAAGAACTCAGTTTATGTGCGAGGAACACTTTCTGAAGAACCGGGAAAGAGAAATGACAGGAATTGGCACAACTCCTTTCTTACATATTATAAAACACAGGGTATTAATGAATTGTACTTATCCAAAACTAGTCCATTTTTAATTTTAAAAATTCATGTGTATGTGTGTGGTGTGCTTGCATGTGTGTATGCCTGTTCATACCTGTGTGTACAGGTGAGCTTAAATCCTTGCGCATGTGTGTGTGCTGAGGCCAGAGGCTGACACTGGGTGTTCTTGTTAGTTAACATTTTTTTAATGCAGGGTCTCTCACTGAATTCAGAGCTCACTGATTTGGCTAGGCTAGAGAGCAAGGAAGCCTTAAGGATCCACCTCTCTCCACCTCCCCAGTTCAGGTATTACAGATACCTACCACCTCCCTGCATTTTTAAGTGCGTACCAGGGATCCAAATTCAGGTCCCCCTGTTTGCATGGCAAGTACTTTGTCCACTGAGCCATTTTCTCAGCCTTTATCTCACTACCTATATGACTCAAGGAGATGCTATTTACTAACTCTATGACCTTGGCAAGTTTCCTTTCTTCGTATATGGAATGGGGGTAATAGTAGCATCAAACCTGGAGGGTTGGTGTAAGGTTTACATGAGTTGTTATATGTAAGACTCTTGGAACAGTGTCTGGCACCTACTAAACATTAGGTTTTCATTGCCTATCTTGTTTAATTTTGTTGTTCAAAATATAAACAATGTCAAAAAAGTGAAGTGCACAAAGAGTGAACCTAAGAACTAAAGTGCAGAGATTTATAGGAGTTCCTCCTTTGCTTTTACATCATTAAAATGGGCCCATTGCCAGCATATCAGGGGAATGCACAATTATCTTATTTAGTTCAGGTTGCTACAACAGAATACCATAGACCAGATAACCTGTAAGCATTTACTTCTTAGGTTCTGGAAAATTCAAGCTCTTGGGAAATCTAGGATCAATGTAGTAGACTATCTGGTGACTGGTGAGAGCTCACTTTTTTGTTCAGAGATGGTCATCTTTTCACTGTGATCTCCTGTGGTGGAAAGAGGGGGAGAAAGCTCTCTGAGGTCCTTTGAGAAAGGCTCTAATCCCATCCCTAAGGCTGCTACCCTTATGAACTAATTACCTCCAAAAGGTTCCTTCTTATTCTAGCACATTATTTGTTAGGATTTCAATAAAAATTTTTTTTGACACTGGGGTAATGCAAAAGACACCATAGTGCTGAGAAAAAATGACATTGACTGGAGGGTTCAGCACTGGGACATCTCTGTCATACTTCCTGAGGCTCAGGGTCTATTGCGGAAGAGGTGGTGGAAAGACTGTAAGAGCCAAAGGAAGGGGAGGACTGCTTACAACGCAAACTTCCAGATACAAAATGGCCTAGATATTCATGATTTCGCAGTGCCTGATAATATCTACACATAATGGAAGGAAAAGATGATGACACCGAAACAAAACAGAGACTAATTGAGAGGGGGAAGGGGGAGGGAATCATAATGGCTTATGGTCTATAATTATGGAAGCTATCAATAAAAAGTTTTAAAAAATGTGAGGGGAATATAATCAGTTCATTATAATGGTGTCTTCCCAGGTGCTGAATTTAGATTTTCATGACCCTCAAGGCATACTGACATGAGGGAAATCTAAATTAGCATCCTGTGATTCTTGTCACCTCCCCATTCGTACACACTGACATGATGTATGTCAAAAACGACAGCCTGCACATCGTGATCGAATATTGCCCTTAATTTCACGGCATGGAAATGCGAGTTTATTTTTAAAACCATTGCATGATTTTTAGTCGACCACAAATGCATCCTCCTGTGGGGTGACTCTGCTTTGTGCTGAACCCAGTCCTGCTGTCTCGGATGCAGGGTCTCTCTCCCACACCTGCCGGGTATGCAGGCAGCCCACTTGCTGACCTCTAGCCCACCCATTCTCAGCACTGAAAACAGTCATAACACAGATATACTTATAGAACATCAGTGTACCTCTCAAAGCCATGTTTTTATGTTTATCAAATAACCCCAAGAATTCTCCTATCTCCACTCCTCACCGGACTGGGATCACGGGCTATGCCCAGCTATTTACATGGGTTCTAGCGATTTGAACTTGGGCAGTCTCAGTACCCCCCCCCCAACACACACACAACACACAGGTGCTCATGCTTGCACAGGAAGTACATATAACTGCCGAGCCATCTGTCTAGCCCCAGACAAAATACATTTAGTGGTTATTTGAGAATTAAAGGGCTTATGAATCAAGCAGCCCTCCAAATCAGGAGAGGTACCTTTTCTCAGCATGAGCAGTGGGATTTTATAGGCTGTCCATAGAAGCAAAGCAAAGCAATTTCTATGCAAGGTGTCTGCCTTTTTGGGTACCATCTGTGGGAATCTCTCTAGTTAGAGGCTAGTTGGAAGTTTCCGATTTGGCGAATGAAAGTTTCAATTTCTGTTTGCATTGAATAGAGCTATGATTTACTCACATAACAATGCAGGGCACTAGAGCCATTTCTGTCTCCTGACCTCCCAATCAGCTATTTGGACACAGGCTATGGTAACCCTCCTTACCAAGCACACTTATGTACCCATTTCTATCTGGCCACATGTAGAACAACCCAATCTCCATAGGTTTAACTTCAAGTGGTTGCCTTCTCTGCTTGTGACTGCTACCTGCCTATTCTGTGGCTTGATTCCTTACCCTGTCACGCGCTTCGATAAAAACCAGCCGAGCACAAGGTTGATCTGGTCATACTTGCTAATCACAAATGCTCTGATCACTCTTGTCCAGCCGGGCATGGTGGCACATGCCCAGAATCCCAACACTCAGGCACCCACAGTGAAGGGTGGGTCATGGTAGAGGCAGGGACTAGAATGAGGACATGTCAAAAAGTGCAGCCAGCTAGCAGAAAATCTAGACCAGCGCAGCCCACAGGAGTGTTCCAGGCTCCAGAATATCATGAGATATTAAATCATCTCATGAGTGAAGACTTGAGACAGCATTGGTGGTAAACGAATGGCTGAACAGTTGTTTCTTTTTTAATTTTTCAATTCAGTTCTGTATAAAAGGGCCATTCAGTTATAAAACCTTTTTAAGATAAGAGAAAAGATGTATTAAAGCCAGATGCTATGGTGGGATCTGTAATTCCAGCAGGCAAGAAGGGAGGTGAAAACAGAGAATCTGCCCAACAGTTGTGGGCCAGCTCGCCTGGCTAAGTGACCATGGGGTGAACAATGACCTCACCTCAAATGAATAAAAGGTCAAGGCTGACACCTGACAGTTGTCCTCTTACTGCATGCACGCACATGTGAACGCGTGGGCACACACACACACACACACACACACACACACACACACACACACACCAAAAAGAAAAAGATGTATTAAACCCTGGTTGTCTGACTTTATTAGACAAATTACACAAAAATGTAATCATTTTAAGTTATGCCTCTGTAAAGAAGTCTCCTCGCAAAAGCAAAATGACAAATTAATTTATAGCTTGCTGAATTTTTGAAGCACCTTTGAACAGAGAATTATCATGAATGACACAGGTATTAATCCACCGAGCTGCTGCGTTCTTGCTTGCTTGCTTTCTCTCTTCATTTTGTTTTTTAATTACTTTCAAATTAAAGCAGCCTTGGAAATCTCTAGCAATCTGAAAGGTCTGTCCTGACTGACTCCTGCATAAAATTCACACCTCTATTCAAAATGATCATTACTACTTGAAGGACAGCCACTCTGCAGGGTTCCTTTGACCTCCCTGGTAAATATGCTAATGTTACCAGATGTGGGAAAGTTGAAGTCATGTGAGCCCCATATATCAAGACAGCATCAGAAAGGAATGGGGCTGAGGTTTTGCTCATTTTAATTTTTTTTTTTT
>PVHP010037659.1:0-17259 GCA_004024765.1 Zapus hudsonius
AGACACAAAAAAAAAAAAAAAAAAAAAAAAAAAAAAAAAAAAAAAAAAAAAAAAAAAAAAAAAAAACTGTTGAGAAACGGAACAGAAAAATTAAAGTGATATGATATCAAAACCAGTGGTTTCCATTTTTCCCCTTATCTTTGGGGAGAAAACAGGAATATCTGATTATATAAATCAGAACACAAGGAAGTACAGGTTCATTTTAATTAGGAGATTATTGGAAGGTGAATAAATATCATTTATTGTTACAATCTACTGGTAAGTGGGTAAGAGATTGCAAGTCAAAGTACGTCACGTTAAATAAACCGAGTTTCTCAGCTGACATCTCTGAACATGATTGAGTGGGAGATGTACTCACTTAGATTGAGTGGAAAACACAGAGAAAAAAAAACTACAAATACCAACATTTTACACATAGGAAATGTGAGGAGGAAAAAAATTCCCTGACGATCTTTTTCATTTTTTAAAAATAAAACAACAGTAGTGTAAAAGTCACAGAACTGAGTGGTATATTAAGAGAGGCACTACCATTCCCTGGTGATGATGGTGCCTGGCTCCCAAAGTATGGAGAACAGGTGTAACACGAAGCTTTCTGGGAGTTATTGATTTTTTAAAATTTTTTTGTGAAATGAGAAAATACCTAAACACTCACCCACCACGACTCAGGGAACTGAGTGGAAGAGGGGGTGGAAAGATTGTGAGAGCCATGGTGGGGGAGACTATCCAGAGACATGACACCCCTGAATAACAACATACTAGAGCTGGCAGAACTGGGCTGACTCCTAGGCTATCCATGGTCCCCTGCCCCAAGGACTGATCCAGACGGCCCATGGAGGAGGATATCCAGCTGAGTGGGGATGGGGAAGAGGGGCATTGGGGAACTGGGGATAACAACTCATGGTTTGCCCATTAAATAATGTAACTCATTATGGTCAATAAAAAAGAGAAAAAAGAAAATACCTAAACAATGATAGAGTCATCTAATCATCTTTGTGGACTTCCTTACAGCTATCGGGAGTTTGTTAGATTTACAGTATTGTGAAAATTTTGCCCTGCCCAAATATTAACCTAAGAAAATTTCCTACAAAGTTTTACATATAATATGAATCAAAGCTAATTAAAGTAAAATACAATTTATAGAGAAACACATGCCAAAATGTTCACAGAAGTTTCTTCAAGACAGGATACTTATTGTGAACAGCATGAATTTCAATTTTTATTAATTCATACACCTATAATGTACAAATCTCACAGCTTTAGAAGATGCAAAGTTTTCTTTAGACTCATGGACGCCATACAGAGTTTCTCATTTCTTTCCTTCCGCAGACACTATTAACTTTATGGCTCTTACTTACCTCTTCTGTGTTTGATTCATTACCAGCTACCTGAGCCTCTGTCTCGTTCTCTGCTTCTTGAGCCTGGATTGAGATGCATCAGAGACAGTCAACTGACAACAATTGACAATGAAATGATTTTTTCCTCATCTCTATTTTGCCAGACGAGGTTCTTTTCTAATGAATTGAATTATTTGCTGTTTTATGGGGCCTCACTTTGCTTCAAGAGGCTAACTTACATTTAATGTAATTCAAAGAAGTTGATGTGCGGTGCTCACCCCACAAAAGAGAAAACTCAGGGGTTAAAGGTGCTTTCTGGTCATGCCCATGGTCCTGGGTTCAATTCCTCAGCCACTCACATAAAGCTGCATACAGAAAGTGGAACAAAAGTCTGTCATTTGTTTTCCACAGCAAGAGACCCTGGTGCTCACATGCACACACACACACACACACACACACACACACACAAATTTTTAAAAGTTTAAAGTGATAACAAGATGCAGGCATATATTCAAAAGTGAACCGGATTTAATTATTCTACAATGCATAAATATTTTTTTCAAAACATCATTTGTGAAAAATATATACAGCTATATCAATTATTCATAAAATAATTATTTCAAATATAATTAAATATGGGTACATGTGAATAACCACATAAATTATTGATGACCATATATAACACTTGCTTTTGACAGCAGGTTATAGTCAAATGAATTATAACCTACTGAGATGCGTAAGTTTTCAGTATTTCATTAAGAATGCATGAATCCTGGATAACTTAATACTTTAAAATTGCTAATGTTATGCATATAAAAAGTAAATGAAATGTAATATTAGTATCATTATGTGAATAATACTGGCTTTTGAAGTTAATTTCAAATATTTTTAAAAACATAAGACTGTGGTAATTTATGGTCCCCCATAAACTGATGCGTTCTAAATGCTTGAACCCCAGCTGATGGCAATTTTGGAATTGGAACTTTCTTCGAGGTGTGTTGTTGGGGGCAGGCTAATGGGTATTATAAACCAGCTTCCCCTTGCCAGTGTTTGGCACACCTTCCTGCTGCTGTTGTCCACCTGATGTTGGACAGAGACGATGTCCAGCCTCTGCTCATGCCATGTTTTTTCTTGCCATCATGGAGTTTCCCCTTGAGTCTGTGAGCCAAAATAAACCCTTTCCTCCTACAAGCTGCATTTGGTTGAGTTCGTTGTACCAGCAATGAGAAAGCTGACAACAGCATAGACTCATTTGTTTTTATTAATTTTATTTCACAAAACTCTATGTAGCTATGTGCATAATTATCCATTATAACAATGCTATGTGATTGGTGTTTCTATCTCCATTTTTTTTCTGAAAGAGGAACTGAGTTCTAAGAGTTTACAAAGTGTTTATCAAAGTCTTAATGAGTACATCGCATTCTGAAAGTCGTATTTGAATACAATGGCAATATATTTAAATACTACTTTATGTAAATTGTCAAATAGAGTACCAAACATAAAATAAAAACTCATAAATTATGCAATTATTAACATTCCCCTATGGTTTATTAAGGTATATATCAGTTGGTTCTTGTTAGCAAAAAAGATCATTTTAACTTATGTAGCTCATAGTTCTAGAAGTGGAAAGTCCAAAAGCTATCTCTCCTGGAAAGGCCTCACACTGGCTGCACCATCTCATGGAGGTCATGTTGGGGGGGTTCACACAAGCAGAAATAGGGTTCACATCTCAAAACAAGAAGCAGAGACATGGGATGGAACCAGGCTCAGGATTTCACAACAGACATCTTAAGAGAACTAACAAGGGTTCTTTTTGTGGTTAGAATGCAAAATGTCCCCATACATCCATGTTTGGACACTTGGCCCCCAGCTTGTGGCCCTGTTGGGGGAGGTTGAGGAACCTTCAGGAGGTGGAGCCTTGCTGGAGGAAGTGGGTCAGTGAAGGTGAGCCTTAAATTTATAAACCGGCTCCACTTCCTGTTTGTTCTCTGCTTCCTGACTGATGTCAAAATGTGCCCATTTTCAGGCAGTGAGAGAGCTGTGGTCATTCCAACTCCACCTATGAATTGCAGACCGAAGGCTGATATCCCAGCAAGAGATGAACCACCCCAGGCCTATCGTGGAGGCCCAAGTGAAACACTTGAGATGGTGGTGGGGAAAGAAAGAGACCTATAACCACAGCCAATCAGTCTGCCCAGGATAAGTCAGTGAGACAGACACCTATGACTTCCAACACAACTTAAAGTAGAAACACAGACACTCTTAAGGTCACAACAACAACAATGAAACATACTTAAAACTCACACTCCATGACTCAGGGAACTGAGTGGAAGAGGGGCAGAAAGACTGTAAGAGCCATGATGGGAGAGATTCTCCAGAGACATTACCCCCCTCAGCTACAATTCATAAAGTGGGGGCAACCTTGTTGCCTCCTGTGCTGTCCATAACCCCTTGCCACATGGATTGATCCAGTGTGCCCACCAAGGAGGATACCCAGTGGATTGGGGGGAGGAAATGGGAATATAAGCACAATATTTACTCTATCAATATATCTAATTTTGGGCAATAAAGATTTAAAAAAAACATTCCTCACCTACTTACTGAAATAAACTCAGCTCCTATTAAAACAGATACCCAACAGTCAAAAAAAAATGTGCCCAGCCTGCTTCCCCCTCTCGCTGCCATGCCTTCCCCATCATGATATAGTACACTCCCTGGGGCTATAAGCCAAAATAAACCCTTCCTTTCCAAAGATGTTTCTTGCCAGGCAGTTGAAAAAAGTAGCTAGTACAATTTCTAGGAAAATTACCTTTAGATGTTTCAAGATGACACTGTAAGTTGGAATAAGTAATATAAGTTACATTAGCGCCCTTCCACCATCAAACAAGTTGAAGATCAAACTCATGGACTTCTGTGTTGCAAAGCAAACCACGACCAAAAACTATAGCAGAATTTCACTGATAGACAAAAGTGGTATATATATATATATATTTTGTGATGTCCAATGTGATATTTTAATATATAAACACATGGTAAGGTGATCAAATCAAACTAATTTACATATCAACTCATATACATATCATTTTGTGGTGAGAGCATGGAAAATCTGCTCTCAGTAATTTTCAAGTGTACAATACATTACTATAGAATAATCAATCTCCAGAACTGATTTCATCATGAGATTTGGACCCAACTACCCATTTTTTTTCACCTGTTCTATTCAGCCCTTAGCACCTACCTTTCTAATGTGTGCCTCTATGGGTTTAGGCTTTTTTGGCTTCATTGCCTTCCTGTATTTTGTTTACTTCACATAGCTTAGTGTCTATCATATTCTGCAAATGATAGGACTTAGTTATTTTGCAAGGCTGAATGACATTCCATTAAGATGTTTATATATCGCATTTTCCTGCCTCATATCTCGAATGATGAACATTTGGATTTATTCCAAATTTTTTACTTCAATGGTCGTAGGAGTGTAAAGTCACTTTATTACACTGATGCCTTCCTTCCACCCTCCCTCCTTCTTTCATTCTTCTTTCAGACAGGCTCTTCCTAAATAGCCCTGGTGCTAGGAAGTCCAGGCTGACCTCCAACTTGCAGAAATCCTCCTGTTTCAGCATTCCATAGTTCTAATTTAAATATCTATCTTGATGTGTAATATTGAACAATTTTTTCACCTAGTTGTCAGTCATTTACATACCTTCTCTTGAGAAATGTGTTCAGCTCCTTTCCCCATTTTAAAAGTTAGTCTATTTTTTATAGTATTGAGTTGTGTTCTTCATATACTTTGGCTACTGATTCCTCATGAGATATTTACTTTCCATGGGCTGTCTTTTCATTCTATTAATTATTTCTTTTGCTGCATAAAATCTTTTAGTTTAATACATTCTCATTTGCCTATTTATGCTTTTGCTGTCTATTTTAAGTCATATTTAAAAAATCAGGGTTCAAACCAATGCCATAGAACTTCCAAATATTAGTTAATTATTTTTTAGTGGGTTGCTTTTTTTTGTTTTTTTTTTACGTTTGAAAATTTGGTCTGACTGTTGCCTAGGTTGGCCTAAAATTCTTGGGCTTAAGTTGTCCTCATGCTTTATCTTCGTAGGATAAAGAAGATGGGATTAAGGTACATGTCACTATGTATTTCAGTTGATTTGCAGTTTCACATCCTATGTTAAACATAGTCTTTAATCCACTTTACTTGATTTTGTAATATTTTAATTTATTTACTTGCAAGCAGTGAGGGAGAGAGAGACAGAAAGAGAGAGAGAGAGAATGAGAAAGAGTGAGAATGGGTGCACCAGGGCCTCCTGGCACTTCAAACAAACTCCAGGCTCGTGTGCTATTTTGTGCATCTAGCTTTACATGGATACTGTGGATTCACAAAGCAAGCACCTTGAACTGCTGAGCCATCTCCTCACCCCAGTGGATTCTTTTTTTAAGTATGATTTAAGCTAAGGATATGGTTTTAATTTTTTTCCAGTGTATATGTTCTTGTCCAAAGAGATTTCACTGAAGTGACTGTCTTTTCCCCACATGGTGTTCATGGAAATTTTCTTGTGCCTGGATTTGTCTCGGGGCTTCTATATGTCTGCTTTTATGCCAGTGTTAGGTTTTGAACATTGTGGCTTTGTTAGATGCTGTGAGAAATGAACACTTTGTATACAAGATTTCTTTGACCATTTGTGATCTCTTGTGAGTCCACAGAAATTTGAGGATGGGTTTTCTGTTTCTGTGGTGCACATATTTTTAATAACAAATAAAATCATGAGGATTGTTGAATCATGATGACAACCTATACAAGTATTTTATTTTATAATAGCATCAGTACTGCTAAAGTTATTTGGGGGGGAGAAAAAAGGGCAGTCACAATGGCAAATCATTTTCCTCATAATTTTACATTTATTCAACTTCCTAAATTCGACCAAGATAGCAGAATAAGATCTCCTAAACTGTTCTTTTGAGAGGGATCATTACATTGTAATACCATTAGATTAACAGCTTCTTGTGAGAGAGAAAAAGGAAAGTTATTTAATTTGCAAAAGTGATAGATTACTCTGAGTTGAAATTAAACCCATAGGTAAGCACATATTTCCGAAGCAAAGTACTTTATCTTTAAGACTTAAACCCTTTTAAGAAAGGTTGTCTATTATCTTCAGTTTAATGGAATATCAAGTATCCTCAACAGCAGAACATTTCAGTTCAGATCATATTAATCTTTTTAAGTTTTAGAAAGCAATTATCATCTTATGTATAGGTATTCTTTACCCAATTGATAATAAAATATAAGAAAATACTGATTTGTTCAAATTCACGGACAATTTGGATAGCTACGTACAGTAATCAGTTTTGAAAGCATCTTGGTAAAAGTTTTCCCTTTTAATGAAATATATATATATATATGACAGTATGTTTTCACTGAAACTGTGCCAAATATCCTTACAAACTTAGATACAGTTTCTTTCCTGAATTTCTGGTTGCTCATTCCAAGCCTGCACTTTACCTTGCTAGTACTTGGCAACCACTAAAGACCCTGGATCATGATCTGAGCCAGGCTGCCCATTGTTCACATGGCATAATTGGCAGCTAGAAGACACTGGTATGTGAACCCAGCATGCAGTCTGGGCAACAGGAGATAGAGTCCCAACCCTGTTCACTCTTCCCAGCAGCATTCTAGAGCTGGTGAGCAAGCGTGACTATCTTAATTAGACCATGTGCACAATTAGAGATAATTATGACATAGTTTTACTTTTTCGGTACTGCTCCTGGGATGAAATAATTACCCATATGGTATCCACCTTAGCAGAGACACAGTCCTGTTTATTACCTTGATCTGAAAGCAAGGGAATGTTTTTCCAAAGGAGGCAGGGAAATTTATTTTTAATGACACAGCCCTGGGAAAAATCTCATTATGGACTCCTTCTAGGTTTCCCATTGGCTAGCACACCTCCCTTTTGGAGCCTCCTAAGCTCCCACTGGTACAACTCTCTTCTGGAGCCTCTTGGTTCCCTATTGACTACTTCACCTCCCCTCTTGACCTTCTATGTTCCCATTGGCTAGCATTCTTTCCTTCTCATGCATATTCTATTTCCTCAAGCTGGTGCCTCACCTACCCATAAAGGCTTCCCAAATTGTTCACTCTGGTAGGTCTGGGAAGGTGAGAGCCTACACAGAACGTTCCTTATCTAACTTTTCCACCTCACACAGAGGTCTGTTGCTTGGGGTTTGCTGGCAGTGACTTCTGCTGCCTCGGCCACTGGACAGCTCAGCTCATTTGTCTTCTTGAGAGGCGACCAAAGCTTGTCACCTTCCTCTAGAGGAAAAGAGAAATTCTCCTGTTCTCTACTCATGGAGAACGAAATTAATGAAGCATCACATCCTTGCTGAGTCTTTACAAACCCGCTAACTAGCACAGTCTAGTAAGGAGGAAACCCAGCACCTGCTTAAGCAAACCACTGTACTGATCACTGCATCCCAGAGAACCATCACTGAGGCTCAATTTGGAAATCCATTCGTCTTGTTTTCCTTGCATTGTTCCAGCTACTTGGAAGCAGGGAGGATATTGATTTGGGGTGTCAATACACTTGTGCTCTGGGGAATAAATACTGTGGCCTGGACGATGTCAGATTCTTGGCTCAGCTCTATTGGAGTATAGAAAGTTGGTTTGCACTGCAGTACACACACGTACAGGGAAGACTGGTGTGTACATATGTAGGCAGTAGACTTAGGTTATAATGGTTTTTCATAGTAGTTAGCACAAGTGTAATTTCAAACTACTTTTGAGAACATTTTCTAGTTCAGGTTCTGCTGAAGATGATTAAATAGTTTAACTCGCATCCTGCTTCATAGATACTGACACTATAAATTGTCAAGCATTAATTCAGCTAGGGAAAGATTCAGACTCAGTGAGGAGAGCTGACATTATTAGTATTCTTGGCATTGAAGAGAATTATGATAATAACTAAAATTTACTTTGTTTTTGCATCTGCTAGTCAGTAAATAATATACATTAAAATGTCATTTGTTGATTTCAGAACGTTGTGAAGTAGAGATTCTTCTTTTATGCCTATTTTTAAAATAATGAAATAATAAATAAAATAAAATAATGAAATAAAGCCAGATAGGTTCAAATATAGGAACAAAACATGGAAGAGCTGGGATTGGAACACAGCTGTGCCCAACTCCAAAGTCAAGTCTTGTTAGGATCGAATGCCTGATCCCTGGATTGTTTGACATGGCGTCGCCATTCCTTCCCTGGTTTTCTACACTCAGCCACTCTGTTCTCCATTTATATTCTTTATTTAAAATAAAATATTTTATTTATTTATTTGCAAGCAGGGAGAAACAGAGAGAGAGTATGTGTGTGTGTGTATGAGAGAGAGAGAGAGAGAGAGAGAGAGAGAGAGAGAGAGAGAGAGAGAGAGAGAGAGACAGACAGACATCAGGACCTCCAGCCACTGCAAACAAACTCCAAGTGTGTGCACTACTTTGTGCATCTGGCTTCACATGGGTACTGGGGAATCGAATCAGGTGTGTCGGGCTTTGCAGGCATATGGTTTAACCACTAAGCCATCTCTTCAGCCCCACCATTTATATTCTTTCCCCCCTCTGGTGCCTTCATACATCATGTTCTCTCTATAAATATTCCTAAAATTATAATGTTACTAATTAAATAAAAACTATGATTAGTTCATTAATTTTTTTCTCACTCACTTGCCAAGGCCAGAGAGAGAGAGAGAGAGAGAGAGAGAGAGAGAGAGAGAGAGAGAGAGAGAGAGAGAGAGAGAGAGAGAGAGAGAGAAATATTGAACTTCATAAAGGTTAAAGAAATTGAACAAACTGTCACGTTTTAAGGAAAGGAAGGAGTATGGTTTGAAAACTACATAGCTCATTTTACTTTTAAATATTTTATTTTTTCAGTAAATTAGTACAGAATACCTTAAAATGGAGAGATGATTAACATATGGAAGGCAATTAGTAAAGCTATGAAATGAAATTTCACCTGTAAGTGAGGTTTGCCTTCAAATGCTAAAGAGGCAAAAATAATACTAATAATTTTGGCATCTTTAATGGACATCTCATCTTTGAGAGCAAGCTGAGGCCATGGCTTTAGTTATGGTCTCCAAGGAGCACAGCTAAGATTTAATGGCTGGATTAAAATCAGTGTGGAACTACTCTGTACAGCTGTCTCTTGTAAAGCAGATGCTATATCTTGTCATTATCATCGTGTTTGCAGAAAAAACATTTGCATTGAGCTTAATGTATGAAAAGTAAAATTTTTTCTGCCAAGAAATTCTTGAGGGCATCCGCCCATGGAGAAGGGCCTATTCCTGTGCTAAGTCGATGGTTTAAGGATTTATTCAAAATGGAACTTAAATCCTATGGCCAATCAAATGCCATCAGGATCCTACCCTATTAAGAATAAACTGTCCCTTCCAAGAGTAAAATTGAGCAGAAACAAGGCTGAAAATATTTCTCAGTGGTTAAGGCACTTGCCGGCAAAACCTGAGGACCCAGGTTTGATTCCCCAGTACCCATATAAAGCCAGATGCACAAGGTGGTGCATGTGTCTGGAGTTTGCAGTGGCTGGAGGCACTGGCATGGTCTCTCTCTCTCTCTCTCTCTCTCTCTCTCTCTCTCTCTCTCTCTCTCTCTCTCTCTCCCAAATAAATAGATATTTTAAAGAGTGAGTAAAATCATAGAATGTTGAGTTTTTCTTATTTTTCTGACTTGGTGTCATATAAGCAGTTATGTTCTCTGTAGAGAGATTTTTTTTCGGAATACAAGCCCCTGACTTCTCTTTTCTTAGACTGTTACTTTAGCACAGTTTCAGTTGCAAATCCTTTTTCTTTCTTTTTGAGCAGTAAATCTCTCAGCTTTACACCTCCAGTGCCTGGGAGCCATTCATTTAAGTATGGCCCTAGCTCCCAGTTTTTCCCGTTCTTGCTAAGTGGCCAATCAGCAAGCCCAAATGGCCAGGTCACAGTGACCAGCCCTTGGTATTACTTTTCTACTAACTCATATCAATGGGTAAAAACTTCCTTGCCTTTTTTTCCAGTGGGAATTGAGGCCAATCTCCTTCTCACATTTGTCTTAACCCCTAGTGCTATCACTTTGAGTAGATTTTTTTTTCGTGACTGTTTGACTCTGTCTGGTGTAACACCATAAACTAATTTGTTTCAGAAATATATTGCTAGATGGTCAACTTTGTAAAAGCTCTATAATTCACTATAATCACGTTTCCAAAATATTTTAATAACAATTCTATCCAGAGGAGCTGTGAGGAAAGGTAATGCATGTGCACTGTTGTTGGAATGTAAACCATTATAGCTATTTTAGAAAATAATATGAAGGCCCCTCAGAAAATATAAGACGGAAAAACCATATGATCTAGTATTAATTCATTCCTGAATGTGTCATATAGGACATGAGTATAGTGCAAGGGAAATCAGTGTGCCAATCGTTATCTTCTGATGTTCAATGCAGCATTATTACAAATAGGCAAAGCAGTCAACAATGAAATAAAATATTTAGTTTGATTCATCACACTTTATTAGAAAACAGTTTGCCATCCAGTCCCTCTCTCTTGCTCTCTCTTCACACACACACATACAGTGTATGTCTATAAATATGCAGATATTCACTTGTAATGGGAAACCAATCTATATTGTTGGATGGGTGAAAGGGCGCAGCCTCTTTCACCATTCTGAAACTTCCTCTGGAACTGTTACTTTTATAAATACTTTGGTCCCAAAACTGTGCCTGGTGTGGAGATTCATCCCAGCAGCGTGTGGCTGTCTACAACACCAAAGTATCCATGGACAGCTGTGTTCCTTGAAAGTTACAATATGCTCCTGTATCCCATCTTTCCTTCTTTAGATGCTTTGATGTCCAATTTCAATTTATTCTTTTATTTTTTAAATTTTGGAATCAGGCAAAGTCTTTTATATTCCATGAGAAAGAATGAAATGAAAAGAGGATGTAGAACAGCTCAAACTACATGATCGCCTAGCATCCCAGACATTCTCACATGCTATAACACGCTTAGCTTTCAGTGCTGTGTTATCCAACTATAATATTATGAGTCTTTCCAATCATGGACAGGATATATGAATGTATTCACCTGCTCCAGCAAACTTTTTGTGGTTCAAAAATGGTTCGTGATTTTGAAAAGGACAATGACATAGTAAAATATTCCAAATGTCAAAGACTGATTTTGTTGTATTAAAAATAGTCCTGCTTTATTCATTTTAAACTTTTTTATTGATAGCTTCCATAATTATAGACCATAAACCATTATGATTCCTCCCCACCCTCCCACATATATCTTCCCCCTCTCAATTAGTCTCTGTTTTATTTTGGTGTCATCATCTTTTCTTCCCGTTATGTGTAGGTATTATCAGGCACTGTGAGGTCATGAATATCAAGGCCATTTTGTGTCTGGAAGTTTGTGTTGTAAGCAGTCCTATGCTTTATTAAAATTCCAAATATCACTGAAGCTTCAAAATTGTACAACTTCTAAAATTCTATTTGCATCTCTCTATATGCAAAGAATCTGCTTGGCAAAAATTTTGATAGAGATATGAAAAGCTTTAATTTAAGAAATTCTCTCTTAGAGCTTAATTTAGCATTGACTAGGAGAAGTGAGTTAACTCAATATACTCATATGGTCCAATGCTGAAAATATGATGATGGAAATCCAGAACATGTCAGTTTGTAGAAGACAGAGGACACTGTACTTGGTACTGCTTTCTGCCCTTCTATGATTTCTGTTTCTGTCATCTTTGTTCATTTCACGAGTGTTTCATGCTTTCTTTGCCTTTACTGAACATTCCTTAGTCACACGTTTTCAGCAGAAGTTTCTCACATTTCTACACCATAGTTACCTTCAGGGTCAGAGTAGATGGAGAGTGTGATTTCTTAGCACAGCTGCTTACATCTGGATCAATGCTCATGCCTCATGCACAATGTCTTCCCATAGTTCTCTTCTGGATTGACTTTATATGTTTTATTTTTTTTAATTGAGAACTTTATTGTATTAATATAATGCCTAACATTTCCATTGGGTTGTACTCATATTCCCTCTCCCCTGTTCCCAATTAACTGGGGACCCTCCTTAGTGGGGCTATCTGTATTCACTGTGGGGTCATGAGTGCACCAGTCTCTATGGGGGGACAATGCCTCAGGATACTGCTTCACACATTGTAGCTCTTGCAATCTTTCCATCCCTTCTTCTGCAATATTACCTGAGCCTTAGAGGGTGAGTTAAAAGTCACCTTTACTATTGAGTTCTTGGAAGCCTCTAATTTATTGCTCTCAGAAGTTTTGAATCTGCTTAATGTCTGGTGTCATTTAGCTGAAGGAAGTTCTCAGGCTAGCCATGAGAGAGTAGTACTCATATTTAATCAGTCACTTCCTCTATAATATTTGCTGGGCCCTGGCAGGTGTGATAGAGAGGACTCCTCTCTTGATCAATACTTGGATATCTTTTCTCATCATTCTGACAGACCTTGGGTTGTCTCAGTGTTTACTACCATTTGTAAAAAGCAGATTCTCGAGCCAAGAATGAGAGAAACATGGATCAAAGGGGATAAAAAAAGACATTTAGATGACTTTTTGACAAGTATAAACTCTTCTATGCAAAGAACAGTGGGAGCATCCCTCTAGAGTCTATGACCTTCTAAGCTGATGGTTCTCAGTACCAGGCATGATTTCCCTCCCACTGAGAGGGTCTCATGTCCAATCAGAGAGCACTTGATTCCCCCCATAGCCTGTGTGCTACTAGCAAGATGGTGTGTGCATCTTGGCTGGCTGGTTGGTGTTGTAGCTCACAGGATCTGCTGCTTGTTCCTGCTGTTGGTGATCATTACCCTCCCTCCCCTCAGCAGCTAGCATAGATCTTTCCAGCACAAGAGAGCTAGCCAGCAGAGAGCTGGCTTCCATCACAGTTCCATCTTAATCTCTCAATGGACATATTTTATATTTTGAGCAGCTGCTCTAGTATCACTCTCTATTGCATATTACTGCCATTGGCATAAGTTATCCATTCAGCATTCACTTTCAACCTAACCTCTGCCTTTCTGTGTCCCTACCCTGACCCTTCACTTTCTCCTAATTGCTCAGCCAGTCTTTATGCTTCTTATCATGTGTTCATTGAGCCCAAGAAGGCAAATTCTCTCACCATGCACAGTTCATTATAGCATCCCATTTCTATACATTATATATTCCTCAAACACTCTAAATATTCCCATAAGCCCCTTCCTCCAGAGTTTTGCCCATGAAGTGAAGCACAATCAAATATGGGGATGCCACCATGCACAGTGATGATAGAACACACAGACATCTATGATGGGGCATGCTTGAGTCCACTAAATGCTGCTTCATTTCTAATTCTACAACTCACCAAAACATCATGAAGCCAGGTGCTGAGGCAGATGTTGGTAATCCCAATATTTGAGAGGCTGATGTAAGAGGGACAAAGTGTCCTAAGCTAGTATGAGCTACATAGCATGATCCCGTCTTAACAAAGCAAAAAGAATGTGATGGGTATTTGTTACTCTCTTCAGGGCCTCACTCCCTTACTCACAAGGCTGGAGTGTGGACGCTAAGCATGAAGTCATCTTCAAATGCTCTATGTTTGCTTCCACTTTAACACCCTTCCCCTTGTACTCAACTGTGTCCCAACTTCAGGTTGTGTCCAGTGGGTGACTTTTTAAAACCTTTTATCTAAAATTTTCCTACATGTATATGATGTATTTTTTTTTTTAGTTTTTCAAGGTAGGCTCTCACTCTAGCCCATGCTGACTTGGAATTCACAATATAGTCTCAGTCTGGCCTTGAACTCACAGTGATCCTCCTACCTCTGCCCCCTGAGTGCTGGGATTAAAGGCGTGTGCCTCTATGCCTGGCCATATATAATGTATTTTTATTATAATCCCCATGACTTTCTCTCCTTCCCCCTTCAACCACCCCCTCTCACTGAGCCAGTTCTTTCAGCCCCTCTTCTCCTTTGTTATCTCTTGTTATCCTCCTCCCGCCATCCTCAGTGAAATGGTGATGGGCCCCATAGAGTGCAGGTCTTGTGTAGACAATTCAAGTCACTGTGAAATCACAAAAGCAATGACTATATCGTTCCTGGAATACTGAGCTCCAAAGCACTTCCCATCCTCTGGTTCTTACATTCTTCCCCCACCCTGTTCCACCACATTCCCTGGGCTTTGGAGTGCATGATGTAGATGTCTCTTTTAGCTCCGAACACTCAACATTCACATATTCTCAGGACTTTCATAAATTTTACATGTTTCCAGTAGTCACCTCCAATTGAAAAAAATAAAAGCAAGCTTCTCTGAATGAAGGAGAGAGTAGCACTAATATGCACATAAAGATTTAGTGGGCAGTTTGATGGGTACAAGCTTTCCATTTAGCTCAGTAACAGTAGTATCTCCCTCTGCTCAGAGTCTAGGACGTTCCCAGCCATAGGTGTTTGACTACGTTTTTGGTACCAGATATGAATTTCTCCTTTGGAATGGGTCCTGAAATAGACCTTACAGAGCAGTTGGTCACCCTTTTAACAATCATGCACCAGTGGACACATTGTTCCTGGCTGTTCAGTTTTGTAGCTTGAAGGATCCACTGCTACTTAAATCAATTGATGACTTTTCTCCCTCAGAAGTCTGCAGGGAACTTTCTAGCACCATGACAAGTAGCCCATCAGAAGAAGCTTCCAGATCAGTTTTGGCTTGATTTCTCATTGTCCTGAAACAGAAGCACATATAATTTTCAGCAATATGGTCTCATCATCTAGTTCTATGCAGTGGGTGATTTTCACTCATTGACCTACTGCGTCTCTTCTTGAGTCTTTACTGTCTTCACCTTATTGAACCTATCTCTTAAAGTTCATTTTAATTCTAGTCATTCTTTCTCATGACCTGGGAGATAAATCTTTATCTTCATCTTCCCTTGCAACAACAGAAATGTCACACAACACCTTTTTAATAGACTCCCTTCCTCAAAGGCTAATATAATATAGTTATTGAGTTTGACCTTGATTTTATGAAGGAACCAAAGTTTATTTTTTTGGGGTGCCCTAAAGCTATGTATTTCTTTTAGTATACTATGAAATACACTTTGGAGGGGATCACATCTCAAAATAAATCAAGGGAATTCCGAGGAAAGCCTTCACCTGTACTTGGATGGGGGAAGTGACTGAGATAGAGAATATCAGAGAGATCTTCATTCTTGTTTAATTCAAAACACTCAGCCTGCCAATGGGCCATGCTTTGGGGATCATCTTCTGACTTCTTGGTAGTCAGCCCACATCTTTGCTCAAATTATAATTACACTTACATTAATAGAATCCACCAATTTTGAATTACTTGTAAGGAATATGCAGAAGCTTTCATCGTTACTCTATCAAAAGGGTGCTGACAAAAGATCCTGTTTTATACTAGCAAGCCATCATTGTTTATGTTTCCAGAGCTACAGTCTGGAGAGCTAACTTGGCAAATCATTGGCAGAGTCTTGGCGTGTGCATTCTGGCTTCATCTGCTCTCTCGCCCTCGGTTTCTGTCAGATTTCCTTTCATTTACTTGTCAGCACACGACTTTGTCATTTTCTCAGCTAACCTTATTTCCATTCTCCAGTTCATACTACTGCTTTCTCCCCCACTGATGTAAAAAAATAAAGTGAATTTTAAGATGTAATCCAAGCAGCTGAGTGCTGAGAAGGAATTTTAAAATTCTACAATAATGGATATTGCAGTTGTAATAGAAGATGAATGAATGCCTACCCTGTGCTAGGAATTCAACTGGAGTCTAATGAAATTAAGAAGAAGTACATATCCTATAATAAAGTATTTACTTTTAGCCTACCTAGCATACACACATTCAGATTTTTTTCTCACATACACATTGACCTTTAATCCAGCATATTGAAGATGCAAATTTTGAGTGAAATATAAACATGGTATAAATTAGACATCATGTAGAGATTCTAAAATGAATTTATTTAATGCACATGAATGTATGTTCACTGTTAAGCCACATGAATGTATGTTCACTGTTAAGCAGTGTAACAATGGATAAGATACTAAAATACCAATGTGAGTTTTTTTATTTAAAAAGAATCAATTATTGGGGCTCCCTGGTTAAGGCCATGGCCTGCAAAGCCTAATGACCCAGGTTCAATTCTCCAGTACCCATGTAAAGCCACATGCAGAAAGTGGCACATGTGTCTGGAGTTTGTTTGCAGTGGCTAGACGCCTTGGTACTCCAATATTCTGTCTCTCCTCCCCCTCTCTCCCTCAGTCTCTCTCTCTCTCTCTCTCTCTCTCTCTCTCTCTCTCTCTCTCTCTCCATCTCTCTGCTTTCAAATAAATAAATAAAAATATTCAACAACATAAAAAGCAATTATCAATGTTTCACTAACAAATGATGCATCCATATAACTTAATAAGTGTGAGTTAATTCTCTGAAGAATCCTTAAAGTTGAGTCTGCATTGACCTTGAAAATGGTTATTCATTCTACAACTGTGCCTATGCTGTAGACTAGAGCTAGAGGGAACAAGCACCTTTTTTTTTTCTGTTAAGCATCCTCCTACTTACCTAAGGATGTCACTGGGGGCCCAAGGGAGTAAAATTTTCATCAGAAAAGAAGAAATTAACTGAGCAATATTGAAGTTCATAGAAGTTTTGAATAGTGAATAGTTTAAAAAAAAGCAAGGCATCAAGTTAGATAAGGCGAGTTCTTCATGAGCAGGTGCTTATGTCTGAGACATTAAACCACTTACAAATTATGTTCACTGTAATATTTAAATGTAATCTGAACTCCATATACATTACATCAACCACTAAGTTGCTTTCTTTTCTCAGACTTTTTGAATCAATGATTATAGAAACAACTTTCTCTTTTATGCTATTAAATTTGC
>PVHP010037660.1:0-17266 GCA_004024765.1 Zapus hudsonius
AAGGAAAACAAAAACTTCACCAGCAATCTTCAGACTTCCAATAGAGGTCTGCTGGTGAGCTGTCACAGTACCACCCTAACTATGAGACAAGATAAAACAATAATTTCACATTTCTAGTCTGTCAAGTGGAAGTGAGTCAACAGGAATGTATTTGGTTGAGAAAAACTTACATTTTTGTCATTTTTCCCCCATTTTTCTTTTTTTGTTTTTCAAGGTAGGGTCTCACTCTAGCCCAGGCTGACCTGGAATTCACTTTGTAGTCTCAGGGTGGCCTCGAACTCATGTCGATCCTCGATCCTCATACCTCTGCCTCCTGAGTGCCACCACACCCGGCTTTAACTATTTTATTCATTTATTTATTTGAGAGAGAGTGAGAGGCAGAGAGAATGGGTGCACCAGGGCCTCCAACCACAGCAAATGAAGTCCAAAGGCATGTGCTATCTAGTGCATCTGGCTTTACGTGGGCACTGGGGAATTGAACTTGGGTCCCCATGCCTTGCAGGCAAGTGTCCTAACGGCTGAGCCATCTCTACCCAGCACCCACAGGCATCATTTATAACTGAGAAAAGAGGAACTGAAAAAAAAAAAACCCAACCAAGAAATTGATGACTGAGAAAGACAAACAGGAAAAGAAAAAGGAAAACATTGTGGTTGACATATTTTGTTTTAAAAGGAAGACCTTAAAAATTAAACATTTAGCACTTAGGAGGCACAGGTAGGAGGATTATCGTGAGTTTGAGGTCACCCTGAGACTACATAGTGAATTCCAGATTAGCCTGGGCTAGAGTGAGACCATACCTTGAAAAACAAAAAACAAAATTAAACATTTAGGACTGGAGAGATGTGTTCAACACCTAAGGTGCTTGCATGCATAGCTTAAAGACCCCGATTGGATTCCTCAGCACACCCCCCCCCCAAAGTCAGATGCACAAAGTAGTGCATGCATCTGGAGTTTGTTTGCACAGGCTGTAGGCCTGGTGCAACCATTCTCTTTGCTTGCAAATAAAAAAAAAATAGCAGTGCTTCCACCTGTGTTCCTAGTTTTAAGAAGCAGAGGCAGGAGGCTTGGCACAAGTTTAAGATCACTTAGGGCTACTTAGCATGACCTTGTCTCAAACAAATCAAAACAAAACAACAAAAACACTAATGTGGAGATGTGGAGTCTGGTGTGGTGGTGCATGCTTGTAATCCCAGCACTCAAGTGGAGTCAGGAGGACCAGTCCTAGATCACCTTACTTACATACCAAATGAGCTGTGTCCTAGTCAGCCACAGTCTGCTGGGACAACCCTCCAAAAACAGGCACAGTTTATGGGAGGAAAGGATTTACTGAAGCTACAGGTCCAAGGGAAGTTCCATAATGGTGAAAGAGGTTGGCCCCATTTCAGAGGTCCAAGCAAAGAGAGAAAACCATCACCAACACGCTAGAACGAACACACATCAGCAAATAGTAGCTCTGCAGAGCTGACTGCTCTTTGTATGCCTATGGCTGGAATTCCAGATCCACCTCCAGAAATACCTTTGGGCTGAACTCTAGCATCTGCCCAAGGTGACACCTCCTCCAGCCAGGCAGCTGGAGAAAAGCCTTTAATATAATGGCTTTATATGAAGCATAAAGCAACTTGGAGAAATCAAAAATCACACCAACATAAATATGAAAATAAGGCACATTAATGTCTTAAAATTTCTAAAACTAGAAGCCACGAGTAAAGGATGCACATGAATAAGACAAGGGTCAAACAAAATACTCTAATGATTAATCAAACTTATAAACAATGAAAAAGTTTCTTGCATATTCTCTTACCAGCTATTTTGTGGCAGAATGTGAAATGGTAAGTTCTGATGCTCTGAAACAAACTTTTAAGACATTTTAAAAAAAAATATTTTCTTTATTCATTTCAGTTTTAAGCAGAGACATGAAGAGAGAGCGCACCAGGGCAACCACCTTGTGGGTCTGGCATATATGGGTACTGGGGAATTGAACCGGGGGCCTTAGGCACTGGAGGCAAGTGCCTTAACCGCTGAGCCATCTCTCCAGCCCTTTTAAGACATTAATGATAAAAATAGCAAAGCTGGGGCTTGAGAGACTGCTCAGTGGTTAAGATGCTTGCCTGCAGATTCCAATGACTCTGGGTTCAATTCTCCAGTACCAGATTTCCCAGTAAGCCAGATGCACAAAGTGGTGCATGCATCTGGAGGTCATTTGCAGCAGATGATGCCTTGGCGCACGCATTCTCTGTTTCTCTTCTATCTCTCTCTGATTGCAAATAAAAATATTTAAACAGCAAAGTTTAAAATGCATTATAGGGGCTGGAGGGGCTCAGCGGTTAAGGCACTTGCCTCCAGTGCCTAAGGCTCCGGGTTCAATTCCCCAGTACCCACATAAGACAAACCCTCTCTCTCTCTCTCTCTCAATGCTTGAAAATAAATTAAAAAATATTTAAAATGCATTATAAAGAGTGAAGCACAGGGTTATTTCATTTCACAGAGAAAGATTCCCTTCCACATACATGCTTCCCCCTCCTCTGACTTGAGGTAGGGTCTTGCTCTAGCCCAGGCTGACCTGGAATTCACTATGATCCTCTTACCTCTGCCTCCTGAGTGCTGGAATTAGTGTGGGCCCAGCAGGATACACACACACACACACTGGCTCTAGTATGCACGACAAAAGTGAAAACAAGGGGCTAGAGAAATGGCTTAGTGCTTAAGGCATGTGCCTACAAAGCCAGGTGACCCATGTTCGATTCCTCAGAACCCACATAAAACCAGATGCACAAAGGGGCACATGCATCTGAAGTTTGTTTGTTTGCAGTGGTTAGAGGCCCTGGTATGCCCATTCTGTCTCTCTTCTATCTCTGCTTGCAAACAAACAAGTTTTTAAAAAGTGAGCACACAAAAAAAAGTGAGCACAAGAGATCTCTCTTTGAATTTTTAGTCATTAACTTGGGGTAGAAACTAAATCCAGTTGTAGCACTGGGTCTTGCTTGTCGCAGTCCTGTCATCTGGTGTGTTTCTCCAGGAATTCTCTTTTCAATGCACTCAATGTCTTCAAGGTAATGAACAATTATCAGACTATAGTTTTAACAATACACAGTTTATTCATTTATATAAACATACATTTTGTTCCAACTTTGTTATTCCTTGGTCATTTAGTATAACCTCATACTTATTCTACCTACCTACCAGCCCCAGACCCAAGTTTTAATTTTATTTGCAGTTATGAATTTGTACATGGCACAAATCAACTGTTCTTGATGCACATAAAACAAATTATCACTGTGCTGAAATACTTTACTTCAGCTTTTGGAAAACAGATGTTAATTTGAATGTACACAGCAACTCTTTTACAAGCAAACAATTCTGGAGGTTGATATGGTAAAGCTGTCCTGCTCTGCACTTAGCACAATGAGGCACAGCTCTGTAAACTGAGAACAGAGTATTTAAAAAAGATAGAAAGCCATATATGTGAATCATACAATACTGCCCACTGAAATCTACATGTCATACAACATACTGACAACTAAAATCCTTCAGAGCAGATTTTCAGTAAGGCTTTTATTTAAAATGGAGCATAAAAACAAAACCCTAAAACTAAAATGGGTCATACATGTAGATGCCTTTTATTTTTGAGGCAGGATAACACTCTAGCCCAGGATGACCTGATTGGTTATGAACTCATAGACTCACAGAGATCCTCCTGAGTGAGCCACCATGATGTCCAGATGTTTTTTTTAAAGACAAGGACTATTTAATTCAGGTTGGCCAGAAAGTCCCTATGTAGCCCACTCTGGCCTTGAGTTTTGGGTTCTCCCACCTCAGCCTCTTGAGCACTGGTTGTACAGCAAATGTTCCTCCATAGCCAGCCTGTTTCCTGATCCTCACCCCGAGGTAGGATCTCACTCTAGCCCAGGCTGACCTGGAATTCACTATGTAGTCTCACGGTGGCCTCAAACTCATGGTGATTCTCCTACCTCTGCCTCCCAAGTGCTGGGATTAAACTGGTTTTTGTAGCTGTTTTGTTTTTGGCAGAGCTGAAGATGGAACCCAGGCTCTTTGCAAGCTAAGTTCTAACAATGAGCTTCATCCTCAGTCCTTGCCTATTTTTATTATTTTTGGTAAAAAAATAGACAAGATAAAAATTTATAAAAATTTTTGAGCCGGGCGTGGTGGCGCACGCCCTCAATCCCAGCACTTGGGAGACAGAGGTAGGAGGATTGCAGTGAGTTCAAGGCCACCCTGAGACTACATAGTGAATTCCAGGTCAGCCTGGGCTAGAGGGAGACCCTACCTTGAAAAACCAAAAAAAAAAAAAAAAAAAATTTTTTTTGAACATGTGGCTCATTGTCTTGTTTGCTTTTCTCACAGAAAGTGAATAAACCATGTGGAGAAAAACAATTATTTCAAGAGCAGTGATCTGACTGTCAATGTATTGTGAGATTATCAACTGTTGAGACACTGGAAGCAGAAATGTACTTTTGCAATTAAATATATGGTGCTATGTGTGCTTACATGGAAATCATGCATTTTGCCGATATCTCAATTTTTTTTTTTTGAGGTAGGGTGGCCTCGAATTCATGGCGATCCTACCTCTACCTCCCAAGTGCTGGGATTAAAGGCATGCGCCACCATGCCTGGCTATATATCTCAATTTAAAAAAATTATTCTTTTAGAAATTCATCAAACTAGTTAAATGTTAGAGTTCTCCACTTCTCTGTCAAAATTTGCCTGTTTTTCATCAGGTTTCTGCCCTGTAACTGGAAGAAGACAGGCAGGGCGTGACTCCTGCCTCTCAGGCTGCTTTGTACCCAGAGGTGGAGCCAGTACTCACGACACCCTCCAGGGGAGAAGAAACTAGTGTATGCGTACTTTTGAAGTTTTCTTTCTTCTCTTTTCCTTTCTCCCACCCTTCTCCCTTACTTCTTTTTTGGGTGGGTGGGGGGATGAGAGGGATTGAACCCAAGGATTATTTTTGGATACACCCCCAGATCTATAAACCTTAATTTTTTGGTTTTTCGAGGTAGGGTCTCCCTCTAGCTCAGGCTGACCTGGAATTCACTCTGTAGTCTCAAAGTGGCCTCCTACCTCTCTCTCCCTAGTGCTGGGATTAAAACTATGTCACCATGCCTAGCCTATAAAACTTTTAACTTCACATTCTAGAGTTCACTGAGAGCTCAGAACATAAGACATAAAATGGCTTATGACTATTGTTTTAGAGCCGCTCTATGCTGCCCAGGCTGGCCTCAGCCCCCATGTACAAGCAGCAGGGGTTACCGGCCATACCACCATGCCCTGCCTAACCGAGTAGACTTCTCTAACCCATGCTGATCAGGAACTCACTCTTCAGCCCAGGCTGGCTATGAACTCACGCCGATCCTCCTTTCTCAGCCTCTGCAGTGCTGGGATTAAAGGCATGTGACACCATTCCCACTGAGAATTAAGTTTTAAAAAATGGTATGAAAAGCCTTATTTGTGAATAAAACTTGTATTACTTTTTTATATCATTCAGTGAATTTTGTACCAGCATCTGTTTTTTCGTTTTGGAAATTAATTTACAGCATTTATCTTCTTGGTGTAACTTTCTTTTTTTTTTTTGGTTTTTCGAGGTAGGGTCTCACTCTAGCCCAGGCTGACCTGGAATTCACACTGTAGTCTCAGGGTGACCTTGAACTCAACGGCAATCCTTCTACCTCTGCCTCCCGAGTGCTGGGATTAAAGGCGTGCGCCACCATGCCTGGCTGGTGTAACTTTCTTTATTCCACCCAAACTCAGGGACGCTGTACCAGTTTACTCTTACTTCCTTCCTGTTCACTAAGTTTAAAGTGGGTATAGGCGAGAATGCCGAACAGTGTACATAAAATGCCAAGTCCCTGATTAACTGACAGTGGATCCTTAAATAAGATGTATCCTCCACATAAGGTAATGCAGAACTTGAAGTGTCCGAACATGTTGTAGCTGAAGTGTTCAGATAAGGAAAAAAGGATTGACAAGCCCAAGCTTATGAGGCAAACAAATCCTTACGTGCACACAAGCAAAAGCTTCCTATGGCTGCAAAGAGCTTCACCAACCTAGATTGAATAGAGCCGTCACCCTTGTAAAGAACAGCAGCTCTGGTAGCATGCTGGGCCAATCCTACTTTCTTCAAGCAGGTTTTAACAACTGCAGCTGGACCTAAGCTGTATACACACCTAGAAGTGACAAAAGAGTGTTCCTGTTGACCTCTGTAAAGAGGCTACAACACAAGGAACAGTAAGGGAAGGGATGGCATTTTGCATAGCAGTTTGCGATTAGGTGTGGTGGCATTCTGACCCAACTTCTCTTGGTCATGCTCTCTGAGCAGCATGCCCAAGGTTAGGAGGGAAAAGGGAGAGGAGAGGGAGCAATCCCGGGCACCAGCCACTCTGCTGGGCACTACACAGCTCCCACCACCCTCTTCCCTAAGCATCCCATCTGCACCCCCTCTCCATGGTACAGTTGTGGAGACCTGATGGCTTGTGGACTGTCAACTTAACACAAATTAGTTCATTTAATTCCAAAGTCTAGGCTCTAATTAGTATACTGCCAGCAATCCAAGAGTGGATTAAAGGTTATTTCCCCAAGTCATTGTTCATTCAAGGAAACAAAAAAACAAAAATAAAAAAACCTACCCCAGGCTGGAGGGATTGCTCAGCAATTAAAGGTGCTTGCTTGCAAAGCGTGATGGCCTGGCTTCAATATCCCAGGACTCATGCAAAGCCAGATGCACAAAATGGCGCATGCGCCTGGAGTTTATTTGCAGTGCCAGGAGGCCCTGGTGTGCCTATACTCACTCTCTCTCAAATAAATGGATAAAAACATTAGAAAAAAATACAAACCTACACTTCAAAAATTACTCTTTTGCTATATTTTAAACTTTTTTCTATATAAGTTAATGCTTTATTGCTCTTCAGATATATGCTATAAACCTATGTATGTGTTCTTTCTAATAACACTAGAAATAGACATCACTCTATGCCTCCGTTTATTCACAAACTAAATGGGAGAACAATCTTGTATCTACCTCTTAAGGTTACTGTGTAAGTCACTATATGTAAAACTTCTAGCACATAGTAAGCAGTATGCATATTAGCTATAATAGTTATTAGTAGTATTATATATAATAAACACCTACTGTTTGACACATTTCCTCAAATATAACCCAACACTATTTACTGTTCTCTCTTCTTCCTTCCTTTTTAATATTTTATTTGCAAGCAGAGAGAGAAAGAGAGAGAGAGAGGAGAGAGAGAGGGGGGGAGAGAAGAGAATGAGCACACCAGGGCCTCTAGCCACCGTAAATGAACAACTCCAGATGCATGTGCCACCTTGTGCATCTGGCTTTATGTGGGCACTGGGGAATCAAACCTGGGTCGCCAGGCTCTGCAAGCCAGTGACTTAACCACTGAGCCATCTCTCAAGCCCCTTCTTTTCTCTGTTTTGAGATCCACTCAGCTGGCCATGATGGCACACATCTGTAATTCTAGTACTTGGGAGGTAGAGGCAGAAGGATAAGGAATTCAAGGCCAGCCTAGGCTATATAGAGTTTAAGAGTAACCTGGGTTACACAAGATCCTGTCTCATAAAACCTAAGTGGGTGGGGGCAGAGAAAAGAGAGACAGACAGACAAACTCAGCAGTCTGGAACTCCAGAGTGGGGGCAGCAGCAGCACCTTAGGGGAGAATGGGCTGGCCACAGTACCTCACTTGCTAGGTTCAGAGGAAGTGATTTCACGGGTAGAGATCTTTCCATGGATGGTTAGTATAACACAATTGATATGCATATCGTGCTAATGTATTCTGCTTAACATCCTGCAAGGAGACACCTGCCTGTAGTCCCAGCACACAAGAGGGCAGAGGCAGGAGGATCGCTGTGAGTTCGAGGCCAGCCTGGGCTAGAGTGAGACCCTACCTCGAAAAAGGAAAATGAAAAGCAAAACAAAAGGCATCCTTCTCTGTTTTGAGCTATCTTCAGGTGTATTACAGCTTTCAATTTCTTCACACCTCAACCTCTCTCAAGCAGTTCATGATCGGTTACATATTTACGCTAAGAGGAAAGCAAATTAAATGAAAAGAGAAGTCTGTGTAGGTATTTCCACACTTCTCTCTGGTTCTCCACTGTTCTAGTCAGACTTCTGCCCCACCCTCCAAGTGCTCTGATCAAAACAATCTGTGGCCCCGCCTCATTAGCACCCAGGAACCCATCTTCCTCAGACTTCACCCATCAGTGACACCTGTCACAGCTGATTACTTCCTCCTGGGGTGCCAAAGACAAAGAACCCCAGGACTCCTGCTTCGGTACATCTTTTGTCCCACTGGCTTGCCTGGTCATGCCAGCCAATCACCACTGCTGCTGCATGCCTGCAGCTGAGAGCTTGTCCCTGAACCCATCTCTGATGTCCTCAAGAAGACCTAGCTCACTCAATGGCCACTCCAAACCCCATGCACGCCATCTGCTTCTTCTCATGCTAGACACCCAGAATCCAATCACTTCTCTTGGTAATGGGTGTCCATGTCTAAGTTACAGTACCACAGGGGCCTCGAGATGGCTACCCACCTCTTACCAGGTAAGCAGTGCCTGGACACATTTTCGGGTGCACAACTGGGTGGCCCTGGGGGTGCTAGTGGCATCTAGTGGCAGAGGCAAGGACAGACCTCCACAACCAAGCTTAGCCTGGCTTCAAGGTCAGGAACACAGAGAGAGGGTGATCCTATTAGAACAGGAGGAAAATCACATCACCACTCTGTTCAAAATGCCAGGGGCTTCCTATGTCACATGGAGGCCTTCCACGAAGGCTCCGTTTGGTCTGGTTCCCATTTCCCGTTAGTTTGCTGCATTACTTCCTGTGCTCATTCGGCTGGAACCACACAGGCTTCCTTGTTCCTTCGGCCCCTCACCTGCTACTGCTTTTGCCTCCAAGTCTGCATGGTGCAACCTCGTTTCCTTCACATCTTTCCTCAAGGCACCTCGTTCTGAAAGCCCTCCGACTATTCTACCTAAAACTCTAACCTTGCCTCCAAACACTTCACATCTGTCTTCTTGCTTTACTTTTCTTTCCAGGACACTTAACACTACTCAAGTCTTCCTGCACATTTTTTTTCTAGTTTGTAGTTTGTTGTTCTTCACCAGAACTTAAGCCTGTGAAGACAAAGATTTTTTTTTTAATTGTTTGGTTTACTACTTGTATTTCCAGTGGCTGACATACAGTAGATGTTATTTATTGCCACGTGTGGTGGCACATGATTTTAATCCCAGGCAGAGGTAGGAGGATCACTGTGAGCTCAAGGACACCCTGAGACTTCATGGTGAGTTCCAGGTCAGCTGGGGCTAGAGCAAGATCCTACTTCAAAAAACAAAACAAAAAAAGATTTACTAAACAAATTAAAATGCTCCTACTTCTGCCTAAGTGCTGGGATTAATGTGCATCACCATGCCAGGCTATGAATGAATCTCTCTCTCTCTTTTTTTTTTTTTTTGAGGTAGGGTCTCACTCTAGCCCAAGGTGACCTGGAATTCACTCAGGGTGGCCTTGAACTCAGTGATCCTCCTACCTCTGCCTCCCAAGTACTGGGGTTAAAGGTGTGTGCCACCACACCTGGCTGAATCTTTTAAACATGCGCTACCTTGTGCATCTGGCTTACATGGGTACTGGGGACTCGAACTCTGGTCCTTCTGCTTTGCAGGCAAATGCCTTAACTGCTAAGCCATCTCTCTAGCCCTGAATGAATCTTTTTAATCATGGCATACTCTTGGATGCCTTGATCTGGCAGCGTGAGGCACAACTTCTGGGACTAGACTGCCTGGGTTCAGCTCTGGACATGACACTTCTCTATGGTGTGCTCCTTATTTTATTTCTGTGTAGGTAATGGGTCTTGAACCCAGGTTTTGCGTGTGTTCACAAGATCCTCCCTACCATTCACTGTATGGTAGTCCTGAATTATTTACCCTCTGTGGCTGTTTCCTTAGCATAAAATGACAGATTGTATCTTACAGAGCTGTGCTGAGAATTCAGTTTTTTTTTTTTTGGTTTTTTGAGGTAGGGTCTCGCTCTAGTCCAGGCTGACCTGGAATTCACTATGTAGTCTCAGGGTGGCCTTGAACTCACGGCGATTCTCCTATCTCTGCCTCCCAAGTGCTGGGATTAAAGGCATGCGCCACCACGCCTGGCTTTGAGAATTCAGTTTTTAAAAGTTAGTTATTTGTTAACAGCTGATAAATATGCCACTTGACATCTCAGTATTCACTCCTTTATCTAAATCAGCATATCCCCCCCCCCTTTTTTTTTTGAAACAGGGTCTCACTTTGTGGTCCATGGATAGCCTTAAATTCATGGCAAACTTCCTGCCTCAGTCTCCCGGGTGCTAGAACTACAGGGTGAGCCACTACCCCTGGGTCTAAATCACTATATTCTCATAAAGCATTACTAAACTACTTCTTTGATCTGGGAAAATTACATGTCTGCATTTGCCTGAAGTTGAGCAAAATGAAATCCAAAGAGGAGAATGATAAGCAGAATAGTAAAAATGGGCATTTGAATTTGACTTTGAGTGTATGGCTTATTTTGTTTTATTTATTTTTTTCTTTTTTGAGACAGGGTCTTGCTCTAGCCTAGGCTGACCTGGATTTCACTATGTAGGCTCAGGGTGGCTTCAAACTCATGGCGAACCTCTGACTCCTGAGAGCTGCAATTAAAATCGTGCACCACCACGCCCAGCCTGGCTTAATTTTTTTTATCTGTAACATTGCACAAACAGGTACACCATATCCTAATAAATACAGACACTCCAAAATCAGGAGTGCCAAGGGTGTGAAATTATTTTGTTATGTGGGTTAACTACACCTCCATTTGATTACTGAAGATAACTAAACACTCACGGAAACCCAAGCCTCTGCCCTGTTATTCATTCAATAAATATTTAGGCCCAGTATCTGCAAGGCATAGTGCTAAGTCAAATTTTATAAGGGAAAAGGTCATAATTACTTAAGAAATAAAAAAACTCCTACTACAGAAATAAAACTAATTTTCTCAGTTTTCATAAAATTCCATAGACTCTAGCATAGACAGATCATAGTCAAAGACTAAAAACAACCATTTTGCTTAATTTAGGGTATGCAGAAGTTAGTGTAAGACTCAAAGGTAACGAATGGGACAGTTTTGAAGAACAAAAACTATATTTTTGTAAGTTCTTATGAAAGGATACGTGACTGGTGACGTGTTCCCAATGATCCAGTAAATTGATAAGTTCACCATGAAAGCTATAACTCCAGACAGCAGCACCATAAGCTACAAATAAACAAAGAGAACCATTAGTGCAAAGCACTTTGATCATTACCATTATAACCAAGCAAAAACATTTTCACTAGACAGCTTAAACACCCAAATACTGAGCACTGGAGAGATAGTTCAATGGTTAAGGTGCTTGCCTGCAATGCCTAATGATCTGGGTTTGACTCCCCAGTACCCACGTAAAACCAAATGCACAAAGTCGTGCATGCATCTAGAGTTTGTTTGCAGTGGCTAGAGGCCCTGGTGTGCCCATTCTGTCTCTCCTCTATCTTTTCCTGCTTGCAAATAATATATATATATATATATATATATATATATATATATATATATATATATATATAAAATTTGTTTTGGTTTTTTGAGGTAGGGTTTCACTCTCGAACTCACGGTAATCCTCCTATGTCTGCCTCTCAAGTGCTGGGATTAAAGGCGTGCACCACCATGCCTGGCTGGCTAAATAATATATTAAAAAAAAAAAAACAACAACCCTCAAATACTAAGAGGGGTGTAGTGGCACACACCTTTAATCCTAGATTTTGGAAGGCTGAGGTATGAGGATTGGGCTGGTAAGATGGCTTAGTGGTTAAAGGTGCTTGCTTGCAAAGACTGCTGGTCTGAGTTCTATTCCCCAGTACCCATGGAGAGCAGACGCACAAGGTGGCACACACATCTGGAGTTCATTCACAGCAGCAACAAGCCCTAGGGTGCCCATAATCTTCCTCTCCCCCCTTTTTCTTTTCTTTTTTTTTTTTGCTGGTGCATTTTCCTTTATTATTATTTTTTTGCATGCAAGTGTGCATGTTCATGTGCGTGTATATGGTTCAAACCTAGGAGTTAAGATCAGCCTGGGCAACATACAGACCCTTTCTCATAAACAAAAACAATAACAAAAAAGGAAGTGAGGGGGATGCTGAGAACATAGCTTGGTGGGAGAATACTTGCCTAGCATGCATGAGGTTCTGGGTTCAATTTCCAGCAGAAACAGGAGACAGGAGGGAGGATGACAGAGCGATAGAGAATGGATCTTGAAGCTAGAATGCATGACTTCAAATCACTTTGGCCCTATTGTGGGATCTTGGCTCAGTTGTTTAATGGTTTCTCCACTTCCTCATCAGTAAAAATGGGAGAATGTCAACAGAAACACCTTATGTGTACGAGGAGTAAATCAGCTAATATCTGAAATGCACTGATATGATTTGTAACAGCATCTAGGACAGAGCCGGGAGCTCTACGTGATGGTTTGCGAAATGAACAGCACCACCACCAACAAAAAGACACCACCATAGGCATGGGAGCCCACTGTAACTCAGGACTTGAGAGGCTGATCGGAAAGACGGCCACGTGTTTGAGGGAAACCTGGGCTCCATAGCAAGTGCCAGGATGGGCAGGTCTACACAGCAAGTCAGTCTCACAAAACTAAATAAACACTTTCTTTGGCTGTGTTCCAAAGGTTACAGTTGCAGGAAGCATACAAGTTCTGATAAGTTAGGCGTTATGACCTGTCTCTGTCCCCCCAATATTTGTACATTGAGTTGCAATGTGATGGCACTAGTGATTATGTCAGAAGAGCTCGAACCCCAGGAATGGGGATAGTACTCTTAGAAGAGACTTGAGAGCATGCTTCTTTTCTCTGTCAGGTGAAGATGCAGAAGATGGACATCTGTAACCAGAAAGACCCACACAACGAACCCCGATCTTAGGCTGCCAGCCTCCAGAGCTGTGAAAGTGTGTGCTGTTCAGTCTCTGGCATTTCTGTAAGAACAGCCTGAAATGACTATGTTACAGAGGGTTTAGACCTTTTGTCTCAAAATGTCCTTAAAGTACACACATTTTTTTTTTTTTTTTTTTCGAGGTAGGGTCTCACTCTAGCCCAGGCTGACCTGGAAGCACACACACTTTTGATCAGCTAATTCCAATTCTAGGACTTGCAAAAAAGTACATGAGGACATGTGTACAAAGGCATTTATCTGAGCATTGTTTATAGGGTAAACAACACACAAAAAAATGAATACCCACAGGCAAAACGAGAATCATTTTTCTCATGTGATGAGAAAGATACAGAAAGCCTATGTAGGGCTGAGTGTACAGCCAGTGGTACAGTGCATGCTTAGCATGAGGGAGGCCTTGGGCTTAATTTAAAAAGTACATGGGGCTGAGGAGATGGCTTAGTGTTTAAAGGCACTTGCTTGCAAAGACTATTGGCTCAGCTTTGTTCCCTAGTACCCACCTAAAGCCAGATGTACAGTGGTGCGTATGTCTGGAGTTCTCTGCAGTGGCAGGAGGCCCTGGTATACCCATTCATTCCCTTTCTCACTCTCTCTATGTTTGCAAATAAATGCAATTTTTTTTTTCCTGAGGTAGGGTCTCTCTGTAGCCCAGGCTGACCTGGAGTTCACTATGTAGTCTCAGGGTGACTTTGAACTCATGGCAATCCTCCTACCTCTACCTCCCAAGTGCTGGATTGAAGGTGTGCACCACCATACCCAGCTTACTATATATTTTTTAAGTATAACATGATCCCACTTTTGTCAAAAATCAAGTATTTAATTTGTGTATTTGTGCTTGCATGGGCATATAGAGTGAGAAAAAATATGCAATAACAAATATTAGAACATAAACAAGACTTACTTTAAGGGGTACAAGTGAAATAATGAGATGAGTGTGTCAAGACTTACTTTAAGGGGTACAAGTGAAATAATGAGATGAGTGTGTGTGTATGGAGAGGAGAACGGGGGAAAAGAATCCAGGATAAAAACAGCATATATAGTATGACTCCATCACATAAATACATACATGCATATATAAAAACAAGATCCATGGCATAAATGGTAAAGGTGTTACCTTACTTTGGTGAGATTTCAGGGTGCTTCCACTTTCTTTGTTGTTGTTGTTTTTAAATTTTACTTGTTTATTTGAGCGTGGTGGCACTTGCCTTTAATCCCAGCACTCGGGAGGCAGAGGTAGGAGGATTGCTGTGAGTTCGAGACCACCCTGAAACTACAGAGTGAATTCCAGGTCAGCCTGGAATAGAGTGGGACCCTATCTCAAAAAAAAAAAAAAAAAAAAATTATTTATTTGAGAGAGCAAAGGTAAGAGAGAGGGAGAGAGAGAAATGGGCTTACCAGGGACTCCTGCCATTGCAAACAAACTCCAAATGCATGTGCCACTTTGTGTGCCTGGCTTTACGTGGGTACTAGGGAATTGAACCCAGACCAGTAGGCTTTGTAAGCAAGCACCTTTGACTGCTGAGCCTTCTCTCCAGCCCTCTTTGCTTTTTTGTTTTGTTTTGGTTTCTAGGTAGGGTCTTGTTCTAGCTCAGGCTGACCTAGAATTCACTATGTAGTCTCAGGCTGGCCTTGAACTCTTGGTGATCCTCTTATCTCTGCCTCCTAAGCACTGGGATTAAAGGCGTGTGCCACCATACCTGGCTTGCTTTTTTTTTTCTTTTTAAGTATGTTCAATCTATCCAATGACTATATACTATCTATATTGAAACAAAGCAAATCAAGCTACATTTGTACTATAAAAATATAAATTAGAATACAATGCCCAAATCATGTGTGGGCTCTACTGTGGCAGAACAGGAACAGGCCATCAGAAGATCTGAATGGAAACTCAGTCTTGCCATTATCCAGTTGTACCAGCCCAGGCAAGTCCTTTATGTTCCCGTGCCTCAGTCTCTTTACCTAAAAAATAACCTTGACCTCGACGCCTGCCTGCAAGGGTTGGAGTGATGGTTTAGCAGTTAAGGTAAATTGCCTGCAAAGCCTAAGGGCCCAAGTTCAATTCCCCAGTATCCATATAAAGCCAGATGCACAAAGAGGCGCATGCATCTGTTCATTTGCAGTAGCTGGAGGCCCTGGCACACCCATTCTTTCTGTCTCTATCTCTATTTGCAAATAATTTCTTTTTAAAAAAGAAGGTTGACTATTACAATGGACTTGCAAGTGTGCTCTGAAAACTAAAATGCGCATTGGTAACAGAGGGGCACCAAAACTATTAGAACTTACCAAAGCGGAGATTGACCAGGGACCAAATATTCCTCCCTCTCCAAACACGGGCTCAAAGCAGGGCACGGCCAGCAGCAGCATGGCTGAGGACATGGGCGCCTGGTAGTATAGTAGCTGCATGGAGTTCACTTGCAGCTCATGCTGCTTGGCTCCTACCCACTGAAAACAGGAGACAAAGCATGTCAGGCACCAAAGTCAAGATTGTCTCAATCCCCGGTGCACCTGTGGCCACAGAGGCAAATGCGGAGCACAGGCTGGGTAGGGGAAGAGGATATGCCTGCTTATTAATTCTATGAATTCAATATAATACAGTCTATCTTCTCAATTCCTTGGAAGGAAGAAAGAAAATTCCCTCTACCTAATCCTACTAAATAGGGGAAAGTAAATGTAACAAGGGACCATGTGTCAGTGACATTGGAAAAATGGACATCTGGGTGAGCAGCAGGACTCTAAATGCAGGGTTGGATCGATTTTCTTTCTAAAATGGAAGGAAAAAAATAAGACAGGTCAGGTTGCTTAGAGATTGACCCATTAACTAGAACCTTACTTAAACCTGGTGAACACCCACAGACGTGTTGTGAAAGGTATGTGGAGTTTCTAGTCACTTAAGAAAATCCAATTCATTGTATAAAAATTTTTCTTCCTAGAAAACTTTTCTGTGAGTACTATTCCTCACTCCCAACAGTATATTTATATATAATGGGATAATCAGAACTCCTAAAATACTATATCATTCAGTAAAACCCTCAAAATGTCATGTCCCATGAGTGCTCAGAATGCTTCACAAATATGACTGAAAAGGAGGCTTTGAAGCATATACTCAGGTGACAGTCTGAATAAGATCTGTCATGCCTGGCTTTTGAGTAACTTCTACATACCTCTTTTTCCTTTGTCTAGGGATCCTGTTACAGAAACTCTAAGTGTACATACAGGAATTCACCAAGACCAAAATAGAGGAGCAGGAAATTTGAACCACACTCCTGCCAGCTTCAACTGCGAGTTTTCTGAGAATATGAAGGGACAAAGAATTAATTCTTCTACAGCCTGCTTCTGAGGATGGAGTAGTGAGTAAAACCCCAGATGACTGTGGCCTCCCCTCTACCACAGAACCGCCTGGAATGACATATCTCTCTTTCTCTCTGTACCAGTGAGTCTGGCTTCTGGCTACCACCCTTCAGGTGGCCCTCCTAAAAGTCACTACCACCTCTCTTACAAGGTCAAATCCAAAGCATACTTCTTCCTGCCTGCCAACATCTACAGATCTGACCAGCTTCCTTGGGTTTTGTTTTGTGGTCTGGAGAAGCAACTCAGGGCCTCATGCATGTTAGGCAAGAACTGACCCCCCCTCCCAGCCCTCCCTGAGAATCTTTTAACTTCTCACCTTACACAGCCAGCAGGAAATCAACCTCCTCTAATCTACAAAAGAATGAGCTTTTCCAATAATTAATGCTATCATCTCCTCCAGGGATCCAATTCCTTATTCTCTTTGCTCTCACATTTTTAGTCAGGTTCTACTAATCCTTCCTCCAAAAGAGCCTCTCACCTTCATGTCCACATAAGGAACCAAGCCCAAACCCTCCCTGCCTTCCCCTTGTAGCTCTGATAGCTTCATAACTGCTCTATTTGTCAGTAGAGTGATTTTCCTTTCATTTATTATTAATTTGTGCACATATATGTATGTATGTATGTATGTATGTGTGTGTACACATATATGTGTATGTATGGACATATGCTTGCCATGACATACGTGGAGGTCAGAGAACAACCTTAGGTGTTTCTCCTCCCCTTCTACCCTTTTGAGAAGGGTCTGTCTTGCCAGTGTTACTTATAAGCTTCCAGATTCTTCTGGCTCTGTCTCCCACTGCTGCCGGTGTGTTGGGATTACAGACACATGCACCACTTTGCATCTGGTTTATGTAGGTGCTGGGGAATTGAACTCAGACCAGCAGGCTTGCAAGC
>PVHP010037661.1:0-17250 GCA_004024765.1 Zapus hudsonius
TTTTTTTTTTTTTTTTTTGAGGTAAGATCTCACTCTAGACCAGGCTGACCTGGCACTCATTCTATAGTACCAGGCTGGCCTCGAACTCACAGCAATCCTCCTACCTCTGCCACCTGAGTGCTGGAATTAAAGGTGTGCTCCACCACGCCTAGCTAGTTTGGTTTCTTTTTTTTTAATTATATCTTTATTATCCATAATTAGATACACTGAATGAGTAAATAATGTGTTGGTGTCCCTAATTCCCCTATTTACCTCTTCCACTCAGTTCCCTGAGTCATGGTGGGTGAGTTTTAAGTCTGCTTTGTTGTTGAGGTCTTTGGGGGGGGGCTCTGTACTTCTGCTTTAGGTTGTGTTGAAAATCATTGGTATCTGTCTCTCTGGCTTATCCTGGGTTGACTGATTGGCTGTGGTTATAGGTCTCTTGCTTATCCCACCACTCTCTGCGAGGTTCCATGTGGAACCTCCATGGTAGGTCTGGGGTGGCTCATCTCTTGCTGGGATGTCAGGGAACTGAGCTGAAGAGGGGGAGGAAAGATTGTAAGAGCCATGGTGGAGGAGAATGTCCAGAGACATGGCCCCCCTCTGTAACAACATGCAAAGGAGGTGGAAGCGGGGTGACTCCTAGATTATCCATAACCCCTGCCTTATGGGCTGACCCAGTTTTCCCACAGAGGAGGATACCTAGCTGATTGGGGACAGGGAAGAGGGAAATAGGGGAACTGGGAACACTAACACATTATTTGCTCATTCAGTGTTTGTAAATATGGATAATAAAGATATAATTTATATTTTAAAAAAGAGTCATGGGGAGAATATCTAATGCATAAAAGGGAATGTCATCCTGGTTTCAATGGTTTTCTCTAATAACTTGTGATACTGAGCATATTGTTTTTTTTAATGTATATATAATTTTAAGCCAATTTAAAAAAGAAAAAAAGCTGGACAAAAAAATCATTGTACAAAATAACTTAGGTAATGGGTGTATTCTTTCATTCTAGTAACAATTAAATGAGTTTACTTCCAGTTGAAGACCAATGTTGTATTCTGAAGAGAGAAAAGGGTAAAGAGAATCTTTCGATTCATGAGGCTCAGACAGCCCACAAAACATTCTGAATTTGATGATGGTATAATAGTCTTAATGAGTAATTTTTTTCCTTCCAAGAGTTTAGCATTTTTACCAGGAAGGAAGATGAGGTCCTCCCCAAGTAGTTGAACTTGACTATAAAGGGCTGTCTTAAATTGTTCTAATTTTTTCATTGCCTTGTTTTATTTAATTCACAAATTTCCCATTTCCTCTTAAGTAAACCAAACCATAAACGGAGTTTTTCTTGTCTTTAGCTCACAGGCGCCATCTAGTGAAGAAAGAAGATACTTACAGGACAGCTCCTGGTGATTATGTTTATTTATCTATTTATTCACAAAGCCATATAGAACCATTCTATCCCTGTCCTAACACGGAACCAGAGTTGCTAAATGCAGATATCATGGACAAGGTTAAAAATGCTGTTTATTTTTAAGTTGTGTTATTTTAAATTTGTAGAAATTGAGAGTCAGCCTGCTCTTTTTAGGCCTAGTGAGCCTATCTACCATCAGTTACTACAGGTGCTCAAATATTCTATAGTCCTAACATCCCAGAAGCACATTTGAAAACTTTCTGTAATATATCAGCTCATACTCTGCTTTCTCCTTCTTTTCTCATTTCTTGCTATTACTTTTAAAAATTATTCTCTCTGCCTGGGAAAATGGCTCAGCTGTTAAAGGTGCTTATTTGAAAAGCCTACCAATCCAAGTTCATTTCCCAGCACCCATGTAAAATCCTCACATGTGCGCACGCACACACACACACACACACACACACACGAATATTTTACTTTTTTAAAGAAAAATATATTCACTTAATCAGTTACTGAGGAGAATCTCTTTCCTCGAGAAACTGTTTCATAGATTTAGAATGTAGAATTTAGATTGTAGAAAAAAATTAGATCTAATTAGAATCGTCAGAATTCTTTCATCTTACATTTTCATTAGAAGGTAAGGAACAGATCTTATTTGAGAGTAGAATGTCTTTAAGCCACATTAACTGAAACTCTCCATTACATCAGTAAGTATATTGACTCATGCCCAAGACACATGGGATGTGTATGACTGGTAGGCTAGTCTAAAAACCCATGGTACTAAATGTTGCAAAACATCCAAGAAAAATCACTCTAAAATTTATATTTAGTAAGAAGTGGGTCGTTTTCCAGAGTCACTTCAGTGAAATAATCATGGTAGGAGCCAGCAATAAACGTGTTCAAGGAGTGAGCAAAAGTAAACCAACTATTTAGTTTTGATTCATAAAAGAAAGAAAATAATTTCTAAGCACAGAAGATGAACTAATAACATATAAATGATAAAATCCCATGATGTATACAAAATGGCAATACTGTCTAGAGTATAAAAAAACACTTATAATTAAACTCAAGAGCTATATGCTTAACATCCCTGGGTTATTACTCAGCTTCAACTATGCTCTGTTTCCCATAATGAATGCTTTTTGGAATTTATTTTAATTTTACATTTATTTTATAAGAAGTAAGTCAGAAAGACTAGCTGTGAGTTCATCTAGAGGAGCAGAATTGTTGGACTGGTCAGCTCCGCTGTGCAAAACGACTTGTATGAGGAACACAGACCAGAGCGGGAGAAAGAGGAGGATCGGAGGGTGATGGAGAAGAACCCGAAGACCCAGAGGACAAGAACCAAGAGGGAAGACCCAGGCTGGGTGGCTCTCTGGCAAGGAAAGAACCGGTCAGCAACAGAACCCCAGAGTGGCCTTCTGGGGTTGAATGATTTTCATATATATGCCTAAGTACATGATGAGGTCTAGAGATTCACCATGAAGGAAAGGACCAGAGAGAAGGAGAGGAGAGGAGAGAGCAAAATAGGACCCAAGAACCCAGGAACCCAGGAGCTGCCTGCGCTTCAGCAGAGCTCAGATCCTAGAGGAGAAGCGACTGGCCCTTCTCAAAGCACCAAAAAGACTGGATTTCTGCAAGATTAAAAAAAAATCTTTGGAAAAACTGACTGCCAAACACATGCATGAAGTTAAGTAAATGTCAAATTGCTACATTAAGCTGTGCTTCTTTGCTTCTTGGTTTTGTATTCTGAAGAAGTCACCAATTACAAGTAGTTCCCAGTTTGCCAAGTTGTCTTCTAAGTTAGTTAGCAGAAAGCTCTGTGACACCTCAGTGGGGTCGTTCCAAATGTCCCCTGGATGGTCCAGGTTCACGGATTAACTGGACCCATTTCTGACGATGGGACGCCTCCCAACAGGATTGTTCTGTTGTGATTAATGAGTTCTGACACTGAAACTGTCAAAGCCCGCCCGGCCTCAGTGAGTGCTCCCCAAACGTTAGCTGGGTGCTCAAACAGAAGCTCGGGACAAGCTTCCTAGAGTAAGATTATAGGTGTGTGGTGACGGGAAGGAACAGCAGAGAAATGGCCTGTCACCAGGCACGGCTGGATCGCATTCATGCTTCTCTACACACTTACGAGGAGTCTTCTCTAGGTTCCTTCGAAGAGATTCAAAGTCCAAAACACTCACAACCGAACAACAATAATAATAATTAATTTTAAAATTCAGTCATCAGATGACAGTGCGAAATGTTTTATGTCATCTCTTCTTGGAGATTTACAGTATATAGTGCTGTCAATTAAGTGACATCTAAACGAATTAAAACTACCATTCATTTTGCTTGAGCATCTTCAAAGCGTGTGTGGCCACAGAGCACGTTTTCCTCTTACCTGCCGCTAGCACCCCACTTTGGGGAAGGCTTATCTAGGTCGATCGCTTCCCACACAGGCTGAGCTGAAGAACAAATGAAACTCTCCCCAGGGAAATAGAAGTGGAGGCTCCCGACTCTCACTGTTCGGAGAATTATAAAAATGCTATTCATAAGTTGAAGATTGGCTAAGCCACGCTTGTCGTTCTTGCCCAATCCTCTACAAGTCAGAATAGCGATGGCAAAGCGAAACCCGAAGCCCCACCATCTCCTTGTTCTGCTCATATTAGCAAACCCACTATAAATAATTTTGAATTCAAGTGAATTACAACAGACTTTAATGAAGATAAATCTGAGAATTGCAAAGTGTATTAAAACATTTTAGTTCTTCCTTAACAAATCTGCAGTTATTTAATTATAAAAGAAAGGGAAGCTTTTAACTATTATTGCATGGAAAAAACAGGAATCATGTTTATGGCATCCCAGTGATGTTTTTACAGTGTGTGCCGGCACAATGCACGTTAGCGCTTCTTAGCTCTCCTGCTTCTGGGAATGATTTTGTTCATGGACTAGACTCGAAATAAGGGAGCCATGTCAGTCTGACCAGTCTTATTTCAATGCTTTTAGTTTTAATGAAACATCATTCTTGAAACATCATAGGGTTCTAAGAACGCCAAGTGACTGCTTTCTTATCCCCAATAAAACATCAATTCCAGGCACAGGAATTTCTCAAGTATGAAGGCAAGAGGAAAATTTAAATTGTTCACAATCTTCATTTGTTCATTTGTGTGTTTATTAATTCATCCATTTAACAAAAAATGAACACGTTCCCGGATCAGATTCATGTGACGTTTCTACAGCCTCACTTTCCAGGGTTCAGTTACACATGGCCAGCCGCAGTCTAAAGTTAGTACTATTGGTCTTGTCTGTGTCACCATTTTTTGTTGTTGTTTTCAAGGGAGAGTCTCACTCTAGCCCAGGCTTATGTCTCCATTTTTGTTGTTATTGTTGTGGGGTTTTTGTCTTGTTTTGTCCAATAGCCCAGGCTTCTCTCAAAACTGTCAATGTAGCTCAGGCTGGCCTCCTACTTGTCATACTCCTGCCTCTGTCCCTTCAAGGAGGGGTTACAGGTGCGCACCACCATATCTAGTTGTCTTCACTCTCAAGAAAGACCATGTAATGTAACTTTTACTATTGTCTTAGTTATTTAACTATCCTACTTATTATTGGTTTTTGTCAATCTATTACTCCGCTTAATTTAAAATTCAATTTTATCATTGCTACATAAAAATTATGTGTATGTGAGGTTTGGTATTATCCATGGTTTTGAACATCCATCAGGATCTTAGACTATATCCCCTGCATACAGAGCTAACCTATGAAATACAGTAAATAAAGTGTGAAAGCTCTCTCTTCCTTTCGAGCTTGTAGTCCTAGGGGGCATGAATATAGCACATATAAAGAAGGTTAAATTACAATGGCAATAAGTGCTCAGAAGAGGAAACACGTGATATTGTGAGAGTCCATAGCAGTGACATTGACTTGGATATCATGATGATCAGGAACCACTTTCCTAAGGACATGTTAACGGAGTCAAGAGTAAAAGGAAGCCAGATGCGATGGTGCCTAATTACAGCCCCAGGTACTTGTGAGGCTGAAAAAGAGGATCGGTTGAGCCCAGGAGTACAAGACCAACCTGGGAAACACAGCAAGACCTCATTTAAAAAATGAGAACTAAAATAAAAGTAGAATTTAACCAAATAAATAAAATGGGGAAAATCCTGGCAGGCAGAAGTCAGTGTATGGGCAGGCCCTACAACAAAGGAAGACCTGGTATATGGACAGGAGCTCTGCATTTTCCTAGGAAAACTAACTGGCCAACTAATCCATGCTGGATGACAAGCAGTGTGATGTACCTGATACTGTATGCTCCTCAAGATACAGAGTCTTGAAAGGAGGGTTAAGAATTCTTTTTCTAAGATCAAAGTTTTTGCATACTAGGAGAATCCAAGAAAGATATTCTTGGGATGTGGGGCTTGCCACTGTCTGTCAACTCACACTTATAGAATCAGCCTTCCATCCTTCCATGGAAACAGGAAGTGGAGACAGTTGGAAGAAATGAGAAGGAAGCAAAGGAAGGGGAAAAAAGAGGAATGATCTCAACTAAATTAATGAATAATTTTTTAAGAACAAAGTTTGTTTTGAAATTCTGTCATAGCTTATCTTCCACTGCTATGTAACAAACCATCTAGAACAATGTATTATTATGCAGAATTCTGGTTTTTTTTTTTTTGAGATACTGTCTTACTGTACCCAGAATGACCTGAAATTCACTATGTAGTCTCAGGGTGGCCTCGAACTCATGGTGATCCTCCTACCTCGGCCTACCCAGTGCTGGGATCAAAGGTGTGTGCCACCACACTCAGCTGGAAAGTGGTGCTTTGAACTTTTTAAAATTATTATTTTTTAGGGATAGTATTCTGACAAGGTTATGCTATGGTTCTCCTGCTCTGGGTCATGTTGCCTCATGCAGCTGCTCTCAGCAGATACGCCCAAGACAACCCTTGATTTTGCAAGATGCTCTTCATGTGGACTCGCATGAGTCGATCGAAGTTCTTTTACAAGAGGAACTGGCTCAAGCCCCAAAGCACCAATACCAGTAAAAACCTCTCTTTGGATGTCACTTGTCAATTTCCCACATCATATGATCAAGTCATATGGTCAAAACCAGAGTCACAGAAATGATTTACGTGATCTTGAGATTTCTATAAATTATCCTACCCTTTCCCCCTTTTTCTGTATGGATGTCCATAATGTTGCCAAGTTGCCATTAATAATATTTAGCCTCCTCATATATATATATATATATATATATATATATATATGAGAAAAGAGGAGGCTATATATATATACATATATATATATATATATAATCTTACTCTTACACAGAGAAGATGGATATATTTTTCTTTTTGGTTTTTTGAGGTAGGATCTTACTCTAGCCCAGCTAGAAGATAGATTTTATGTGTGGAAACTCCTATAGAATTAAGTTGTTCTCTTTGGGAAAAGCCCAACGAATTTGTTTTAAAGTGATTGACGATATTAAATTAGATGTTTTGAACATCTACAGTTTCAATGACTTATGCCATCTCAATTTCTCATCATTATTAATAGCCATAAGTTAGCTAATTATCATTCATGATGCTTTGTCAGAGAACTGTATCAATTAAGGCTCAATCAGAGAAATAGAACTTAAATAATGGGGATTGTGGTGGGTTGAGTGTGAACTGTCCCCTACAGCCTCATGTGCTTGTGATTAAACCTCATAATCAATTCCCAAGTGGTAGAGGTGGTGCCTTGCTGGCGTAGGTGTGTCACTGGTCTTGAGGTTTATTAGCGCAGCCCAACAGGGTGTTCACTAGCTAGTTCATTCTTGTTTCGATCTCCCAGCTGACACGAGAAGATACCAGCCTCTGCTCTGTCATGCTTTCCCTGCCGTGATGAGTCATCCCCAGGAGACTATAAACTCAAATAAACCCTCTCCTCCCATTAGCCACTGTGGTCATCTGAATGTGGGCTGTCCCCCATGGCCTCGCATGGTTGCATGCTTGGTCCCCAGCTGGTGGCAGTTTGGGAGGTGGAGCTTTACTGGAAGAGGTCTGCGTGGCTGAATACAGTCTTTAAGGGTGTTTATAGCCAGCTCTCCCTTGCCAGGGCTCAGCTCACTTTCTCGCTGTTTTCTGCCAGCTGTTGTGGCAAGAAATGATTCCAAACCCCTTTCCCAGCCATGATAAAGCTTCCCCTCCAGACTGTAAACCAAAATAAATTCTTTCCTCCTGTCAACTGTTTCTGGTAGAAATGTTTTGTCCAGCGATGTGAAGGTAACTACAACTGCTGCTTTTGATATGGTGTTTTGTCCCAGCATCAATAAGGTACCTGGAAAATGAAGATATTTACTAGGAATTAGCCCTTACATAATTGTGGAAGTTGATGAAGTCTATGAAAGGTTCTCAACTATTTCTGGTGGTGACCTTTAAGTGACCTTAGTACGGTAGGACTGCCAGCTGAACATGAAGTTGTGGAAGCAAGGACAGGCTGAAATTCTGGTCTGACTCTCATCCAAGAATACAGAAGACCGGTAGAGGCTGCTGCCCTTCCTTATACAGCTGTCAATGGGTTTCTGCTATGAAAAGAAGGAGCTAAACAGCGATCCAGAAGGGAAGCTAGGCAGGCTGTGATCCTAGCTGCTACCCAGGCAAACTCCAGGCCTGCAAATCAGGCCCCCGGTGCACAAACTACGTAGTGAAATAAACCTTTATAGCAAAATGGCAATTGGTAACTGTCATGGTTTGATTCAGGTGTCCCCCACAAACAATTGAATGTGTTCTGATAGATCGATCCTCAGCTGATGGCAATTCGGGAATTAGAACCTCACTAGAGCTGTTTTGTTGGGGCTGGCTTATGGGGGTTATAAACCAGCTTCTCCTTGCCAGAGTTTGGCACACCTTCCTGCCGCTGTTTGCAGTGCTGTGGCGGAGGTGATGTCCACCCTCTGCTCAGGCCATCGTTTTCCCTGCCAGGATGGAGTCTCCCCTCGAGTCCGTGAGCCAAATAAACCCATTCCTCTACAAGCCGCTTTTGTTTGGGTTCTTCCTGCGCAGCAACTAGAAAGCTGACCGCAACAGTAACCTTGTCTTCCAAATCGCATACCATTTCTGGTAAGGCTAAGATAAAACCAATCCAGGAAGAAAATTGTGGAGAACACACTTTCAGATTAGCTAACCTGACCCCAAAACTATAGTAACTATAATATATAACTATATATATACATATATATAATAACTATGCCCACAAGCCATGAGAAACTAGGCTGTTTAACACTTTATAGACTAATCTTCTGAGATCAAGCTAGCAGGCAGACCCCCAGAAGGTGCAGACACTGATACAACTGAATACAACTGATGCCTGGTTGACTCAATATTTTCTTTTTTTATTATACATAATGAGATAAATTTAATGAACAAATAATGAATTGTTATCCCCATTTCCCCAACACCCCTCTTCCCCATCCCCAATCAGCTAGATATCCTCCTCCGTGGGCAGTCTGGCTCAGCCCATTGGGGTAGGGGATTATGGATATCCTAGGAGCCAGCCCGATTCCACCCACCTTAGTGTGATGTTACTGAGAGGGGTGATGTCTCTTGGAGTTCTCCCCCACCACAGTTCTTACAATCTTTCTGCCCCCTCTTCTGCTGAGTTCCGAGAGTCATGATGGGTGAGTATTAAGGCTGCTTTATTGTTGAGGTCTTAGGGATCTCTGTACTTCTGCTTTAGGTTGTGTAGAAAAATGTTGGTGTCTGTCTAGCTTATCCTGAGTTGCCCGATTAGCTGTGGTTATAGGTCTCTTGTTTATCCCACCACTCTCTGTGGGGTTCCATATGGATCCTCCACAGAAGGTCTGGTGTGGCTCATCTCTTGCCAGGATGTCAGCTATCAGCCTGCAGTTCATTGGTAGGGTTGGAAGAGCCACATCTCTCACTGCCTTCTGAAAAATACAAACATTATCTCCATCCGAGAGTGAGATCAGTATAGGTTACCTGAGATACACATTTCTGAATAGGCTAGATTCTATTGTTGTGCATCTCTCTTTGGGGATCCAAGAGTTTGGTTTCTAGTGTATTTTACCCTGAACCCCCAATTCCAGTTAAGGGCCCCCCCCACTAAGTGAATTATTTGGCCAAATTAAAAGCTGTTGATTGGCTCCCCCAGGTTTTGGCTCCTCCATTGCACAAGTGCTCCTTTCTTGGAGTGTTCATGAGTGTGTTCAGCCTACTCATGGCGGCAGACTGCGTTTCATGTCAGTGTTCTTTGTTTTCCCCAGCTGTCGTTGACCAGCTTCCCCTGGCAGTTTATGCAGTGCCTTCCAGCACTTCACTGACTACCATCTGGGGACTGGTTACCATTCTGGACCTCGCAGGGTCTCTCGATGCTGTTGGATGGCTTTCTGTGGTTTCTTCAGCAACAGGATCCTACCTTAGGCCTGGGGTGGGTGTTCAAGAGCTTTGAGAGAATCCTTTCTTGTTTTAGGAACCTCATTGTTCGCTTTGGTCAAGAGCTATTCTTTGGGTCTGATATACATAGGATCATGTCATCTGCAAAGAGGAATAGTTAAATTTCTTCCTTTCCAATTTATATCACTTTTATGCTTTTCTCCTATCTTATTGCTTGGGCTAGAACTTCAAGCACTATGTTAAAGGGCAGTGGTGAGAGTGGGCACACCTTTCTTGTTCCTGAATTTAGTGGGAACTCCTTGAGTCATTCCCCATTGAGAATGATTTGTGCTTTAGGAGATCTGTATATTGTCTTTATTATGTTCAGGTATAGGCCATCTATGCCTATTCTTTCCAGGGTTTTGAACATGAAGTGATGTTGAATTTTATCAAAGGCCTTCTCAGCATCTATTGAGATGACCATGTGGTTTTTGTGGTTGAGTCTATTAATGTGGCAAATTACATTTATCAACTTACATATGTTGAACCATCCCTACATCCCTGGGATGAAGCCAACTTAGTCTTTATGTGGCTTTGTATTCGGTTTGTTAGGACTTTGTTTAGGATTTTTGCATCTAAGTTCATCAGGGATGTGGGTCTGTAGTTTTCTTTTCTTGTTGCATCTTTGCCTGGTTTGGGAATTAGGGTGATGCTCATAGAAGGAGTTTGGGAACCTACCCTCTTTTTTATGCCCCTAACAAGCTTCAAAAAGAGTGGTTTCAGTTCTATGATGGAGGTTTGGTAGAATTCGGCTGAGAAACCATTCTGTATTGTGATTTTTCCATTTAGAGAGGTTCTTGATTACAGATTCAATTTCTGTGATTGTAATAGGTTTATTTAACATCTTTATGTGCTCTGGGCTGAGCTTTGGTAATTGGTAGGTGTCCAAAAATTCGTCCATTTCTTCCAGGTTCTCTAATTTTGTGAAATAGAGGTTTTGGAAGCATGACCTGATGATATTTCCAATCTCTTCAGGGTCTGTTGTGACTTCTCCCTTGTCATTTCTGATTTTGTTGATTTGGGCCTTCTGTGTTCTTCATTTGATTAAATTGTAAAGGGGTTTGTCAATCTTATTGACTTCTTCAAAGAACCAACTTATTGATTTGTCTATTTTTTTAAATTTTTTTCTTCATTTCCAGGGTCATTAATCTCAGCTCAGATCTTAATTATTTCCTTGTATCTTGAGCCCATTAGATTGGACTTTTCTATCTGTCTGTTCTAATGATGTTAAGGGGGAGGTTAGGTGATTTATTTGAGACCTTCCTGTCTTTATTATGAAAGCATTTAGTGAAATGAATTTCCGCCTTAAAACATCCGTCATTATGTCCCACAAGTTCTGATAGATTGTGTCCTCATTATCATTTGTTTCTAGGAAATTCTAAATTTCCCATCTGATTTCTTGTTTGACCCATTCATTGTTCAGGAGCGAGTTATTTAGATGCCAGTATCTGTTGACATTCTTGGATCCTCTCCCATTGTTGATTTCTAGCTTTAATGCGTTGTGGTCTGATATGATGCAGGGGATTACATTGATCTTCCTAAATTTGTTGAGGGCAGATTTATGACCTAGTATGTGGTCAATTTTGGAGGAGGTTCCATGCGCTGCTGAGAAGAATGTATAATCTGTGTCCTTGGGGTGGAATGTTCTGTAAATGTCTGTTATCCCTAACTTGTCTATGGTGCTGTTTAGCAACTTTATTTCCCTGCTTGTGTTTTGTTTGGAAGATCTGTCTAGGGATGACAGTGGAGTGTTAAAGTCTCCTACTATGATGGGGTTGGCATCTATGTCTGTTTAGAGTAATTTATGCTTAATGAACTGAGGGGCCCTTGTATTTGGTGCATACTAATTTAATATAGTGATGTCTTCTGGTTGGATTGTTCCCTTGATGAGTAGGAACCTCATCAACCTTACCCTCAATAAGGTGCATTTCTTGAAGGCAACAGATGGAAGGGTCCATTTTTCTGATCCACCCTGCTATCCTGTGTCTTTTGATAGGAGAGTTAATCCCATTTACATTCAAAGTTATAACTGTGAGGTTTGCTTTAAGCCCTGCCATGTTGGAGAGACTCTGGGGGGTTGATGTCTGAGTTGTTGTTGTTATCTCTTTGGTGTTACCTTGCTTGTTCTCTGTTCCTTTTCAGGGGTTGGTTGCTTGTCTCATCTGCATGGGATATCTCATGTAGTATCTTCTGAAGGTTTGGCTTCGTGATCAAGTGATTGTAGAGCTGGTTAGTTTCATGGAGTACTTTCTTTTCTCCATCTATTATGATGGATAATTTTCTGGGTACAGTAGTCTAGGTTGAATTCTATACTTCTTTAGGCCTAGAATAGCTTTTGTCCAAGCTCTTCTGGCTTTTAAGATTTCTATGGAGAAGTCTGCAGTGAATCCGATGGGTTTGCCTTTGTAGGTGATGAGTTTCCTTTCTCTCGCTGCTCTAAGTACCCTCTCTTTACCCTCAATGTTTGGCATTGTAAGTAAGATATGTTTTGGAGAGGTCCTCCTTTGTATAGCTTTTAGATGTACAGGATTATCTCTTGCAAGGTAGGGAAAGTTTTCTTGAATAATTCTGTTGAAAATATTTTCTATGCCTCTAGCCTGGTTTCTTCTCCTCCTGGGATCCCCATAATCCCGAGATTAGATCTTTTTATGGCATCCCACATTTCTCTCGAGTCTTGTTCACTTGATCTTTTGAATTTCATCAAATTTTTGATTTCCCTCGTATTCTCTTCTGTTTTGTCTTCCACGTCTGAAGTTCTGTTTTCCCAATTATTGATTCTGTTGGTGAGAGATTCTAGGGAGGTTCTTATTACTTCAATACGATTTTTGTTTTCTGAATCTTCTCTTTGGGTTGCTTTTATCATCCTGTTGAAAAATGTTTTCATTTCAAGGATTGATTTAATTACTTCTTCCTAAAACTCATTCTTATATTTGCACATGACTTCACTTAATTTGGATAGTTGATTCTTGATACCTTCAGTTTGCTGGTTTGCCTTTGGTTCCAACATTTTTCTTCTTAAGTCCATTTGACTCTCCTTGATTATATTAAGCCTGTTGGCAAAGCTTGTGAGCTGGCTTTGTAGTTTTTCAAAATGCTTGTCCACTTTTTCTTGCTTGACCAACATGAAGTTCTCCTTAGGATCTGTGCCAGTATGATCGGGGTTTAGTGTCATGTCATCCTGTGCCTGCATCTGCTCTCACTCTTTTGTAGTATTGATGTCATTTGGCATGGTTTCCTCAGCTGGTGTATTATTCTTGCGGGGCAGTCTGCCCATTTCAATTCCACTTGGGTGATTGGTGGGATGACTTTGAGCTGTCTGCACTATGCTAGTTTGGATGGGTAATACACTCTGCTCCAAGGATAGGGTTGGGCACTCACTTGTTTTATCTGTGAGTGTGTGTGCCCTCAGACCAGTGGCTGGGCTTTGATGGTGAGACTGGGGGTAATCTGCTGGAGGGGTTTGGGGCATGTGGGAACTAGGTATGTGGCAGGTGGGATGGTGTGTCTTATGTAACCTGCTGGGGGATGCAGGGCCCCTCAGGGACTAGGTAAGACAGGGGGAGGGGGTCAGCCACCTGTCATGGCCTTCCCAGGGTCTAGTTATGGCATGGGGAAACTGCAGGAACCAGCTAATAGGAAAACTGCAGTTGGAGGGCACATGGCAAAACCACAAAAACTGGTGCTTATGGATACCTCGGGGACCAGAACTCAGGAAAGCTGCGGGAGTCGGTGGGCGGGGAAACCATGGGGAGCTGCCGCTGGGGAAGTCATGATTGTAGGAGGACTGGAAAACCGTGGGAAGCCAGTGCTGGGGAAGCCACGGGGAGCCAGCACTGGACCAGTGCTAGGGGAAGCCACTGGGTCAGCAGGTGGGAAAACTACAGAGTAGGAAGAAAAAACACAGAGGCCAAGGGCAGGAAAAAACACAAGGGAGGCCAGCAGAAGCCGGGCAGGAAAGCCACAGGTCAACGAGTGGGAAAAAAAAGAAAAGCAGAGGAAGGAGAAAAAAAAAAAGACATGGAAGCCGAGAGTGGGGGGAAACGTGGAAGGAAGGCCAGTGGAGGCCAGGCAGGAAAGCCGCGGGTCAGTGGGCAGGCTGAGGCCACTCAAGAGCCTGGGCTGCGGCTGGATGACTCACTGCCTCCAGCGAGTGCTGATCCTCGATGGCGGCTTCCAGTCGGGAGGATCCGTTGCCGGGAAGTGTCTGGAGCTCAGAGCGTGTCCACGACCTGGATTACCACTGGAAACCCTAACCCTTGTTCCCAAGGGATGTGGCATGGCTCCTAGTTGGCCATCTTGTACCGGAGCTCCAACTCAATATTTTCTTGGTAAATCAAGCCATCTGCAAAGCAAAGTGTTCTTCCCTCTCTTGTGCTCTGACAAAGGCAATTTAAAGGAAAGATTTTGAAAGATATTGAGAATGAAATTTTTTTATTTTCCTGAGAATGGCCTGAGAAAACGAAGATTAACAAATATCAAAATCAGGTGTGGTGGTGCACACCTTTAATCCCAGCACCCTCAGGTGTAGTGGTGTACACCTTTAACCCCAGCACTCTCAGGTGTGGTCATGCACACCTTTAACCCCAGCACTCTCAGGTGTGGTACTGTACACCTTTAATCCAAGCACCCTCAGGTGTGGTGGTGCACACCTTAAATTGTAGCAGAGGTAGGATATATGGCAAGTGAGTATTGAAGAATAATTTTTAAGTCCTTGTCCAATTTCTTGGGATGCTGAATCAGGAGGATCACTTGGGACAAGGGCTTTGGGCCAGCAGGGCAATAGAGCAAAGCCTCATCTCAAAACAAAGAACAGAAAAACAAACCCCAGTATTGAGTCATAACCCCACACCTCTTCTCTCAATAACCAGAAAAATGATGCAATACTCTAACACATATACTTTATTTTAACTATTTTAAAATCTATATCAGCTTACCTATTCTTTGTAATTTCTTAACTTGGTGGATTTTTGTATTTTTCTCCTCCTTTAAAATTGTCTGCTCCTTGTCTACCTAAACATCTTTTCTTCATCTTCCAAAACTGTTGTCAGAATCCATGACTTGCACTGTACCCTTCACCCCATTCTCTTCCACGAGCTGCCTCCATAGCATGTAAATCATTTGTTTTTGGCATCACTTTGTAATGGGATTATTCTTACATACATTCCATGCTACACTGCAAGTTTCATGTCACATTTGCTACCTGGTACAGTGCATGGTACATAACACACAAATAAATGCTTGGCATTGTTGTGTGATCACATATTTTGTAGATGGAAGACCAAACTGAGTCAACCATGGCAGAACCAGAATCCAAAACATTTCGAATAGAAGCTGTTGCTTACATCACCAGATAACCCTAGAAAACACCATTTACTGCTATAATTAGCTTCCTTGATAGCTGCTTCTAGTTGGAATTTCAGTTCATGCCGCATCACTTCAAAGAATCATATGACAAGGGTCTCTCATTCGTCTCTCCATTTTTAACATATTTAATTGTTAGAGAGAGAAAGAGACAGAGAGAGAAGAGAGAGAATGAGCACACCAGGGCTTCCTGCAAAGGCAAACAAACTTTAGACACCGGCACCATTTCGTACATGGACACTGGGGAGTAAACGGGGTATTGCAAGCAAGTGCCTTTAAGAGCCATCTCTCCATCTCTTGTCTCCACTCTGACATCCTCTGCTACCGTTTTGAATTTAAAAGAACAGGATGGTTTGGGTTATACTCAGTCTCACAGATGTTCCCTTGCTCTCTTACTTCCAGGGGCTTCTCCTCCCTACCTCCTGGAAAGCAAAGATCCCTTCTGCTTACCAATGGCCCCAACCTGGGTTCCATCCTCTCAGCTGACTGGCTTAAGTCCATGCAAAATATCAATCGGTTGTTTTCCCGTGTCCTCCCTGCAGTCTATCCTAATTTTGTACTCAGATAAGTGGCATGAAAGTATTAAATCGTGCACTTTGAAACGTGTTTATCTTTGCTCCATTTTACTTAACTTCCTTTATTTCTGTGGTGGGAATAATATTCCAGAGGAGCAAATAACTTGTGCATAAAATGGGAGCCATGACATTTACTGAAATGAACAAGCGCTTGCAATTTACAGGGGGAAAAATGTAGTGAACTGGTAGATGTGATTTTTGCTGTTCCATCTGCCACAGAGTAATTATAGGAAGTTTATGGTGTTTTATGCTCCAATTTCTACAGTGAAAATTACAATTAATAGCATGCGCAGAAATCACTTAAAACTATTTCATGAGTAATACATCAGTAGAAAAAACTTGGATGGCCTAGAAATGCTAGCTTGTGTTCTTAAAAAGAAAATAATTATTACAAGAGCTCTGCTTTGGCCTGTCTGTGTTTCAGATGTGCTCCACCTATGAATTAATGGTTCCTCTTAAATTTTGGCTATAGATTTAATACCAATTGTGACGGTCAGGTTTTGTTGTCAACTTGGATCTTTTAAATTATCTTGGGTGGGTCTCTGAGGATGTTTACAGGAAGGCAGACTCTCAGCAAGGGGCAGGATGTAAAGAAGTTCAAAGAAGCTGAAAGTAAGCATCTTTTCCTGTGTGGGCCATGGGGGAAGGAAATTCCAGAGACTCAGGACGCCATTAAGTCTGGGATAGGATTGCAAGACCCCCACCCTAAGCCTATGTAAGAAGAAATTCTCGTTGGCTCCTGCCTGTTTGCTGTTCTGTGTGTATGGTGTTGGTGATGAGTTTCTCTCTCTGCTTGGACCTGTGAAAGAGGGCCAGCCTCTTCACTGTTACGGAACTTCCCCTCAATCTGTAGTTTCAATAAATACTTTCGTCCCCCAAATTGTGCCTGGTTTGGAGATTCATCCCAGCAGCGTGTGGCTGACTACGACACCAATACATTGCAGATAAAAATTAGATGATGGGGTACTTTTTATTCTTCATAGAACAGAAGATAAGAAACCTTCCCCAAAACAAGTCAATAATGTCTCACTAAGTTTTAAATATACAGATTTCTGAAGCAATTCTGCTGCTCTTAGGAGATGAATTAAGTGCCTCTTCCTTAAATTTTTTTTTTGCTTAAACCAATTGGATGAATTGTTTAAATAGAGTGCTTGCTCTTTTCCTGGTGGAAATAGCACTAATATCTCATTCTCATAACAAAGCCCTTTCAAAGGTTCTCACCAGATTTAGATTGTAGTAATAGGAGAAATTTGGCAAGCAATGTTGAGCTTATCATAACCTCCATCATGTATATTTGTTCCTCTCTCATCTATATTGATTTAAATATCTTGAAACTTGTTTTATTAAGACAAAAGAATTAAGGGAGGTCAGTGTGTAGAGATAAGAAAGGACGGATGAAGACCAAGGGCCTGGCTCACTTCACCCAATCTAGGTCACTGACTTTTCTCCCCAGGGCACCTCCTCTCTAATGAGAACAAGGAAACACCCTGAATTAAGTCAAAT
>PVHP010037662.1:0-17262 GCA_004024765.1 Zapus hudsonius
TCACGGCTATTCCAAGCCTCTGCTCACTCTGCTCACCCAGTCCCGTGGGTGAACGGCGAGTTGATGCGCGCTGCAACTCACTAAGTAACCCACGGACCCAGAAACCTCTATGTCCTAAGGAAAGCATTGTTCTCTTATCATTGAAACTAAGGGTTGGGGTTCCCATTTCTTCAATTCCAAGAATCAGAACATCTGCAGACAGGGCTGGAATGCATGTGAAATTAAATGAGTCCCTCATTGACAATGTTACCAAGCCAATTCTCTCTATCCTTCCTGTCATACAGTCACATAGCATTTGGTGTGGGAAAATTTCAGATCTGGACTGAATAGATGACTCAGTGGGTAAAGCACTTGCCTGAAAAGCCTAATGACCCAGGTTCAAGTCCCCAGTAACCATGTAAAGTCAGATGCACAAAGTGGTGCTTGCTTCTGGAGTTCATATGAAGTGGCTAATGACCCTGGCATATATATTTTCTCTCTCTCTGTCTCTCTCTCTCTTTGTCTCTCTCTCTGTCTCTGTCTTTTCTGTTTGTGTCTCCCTGCTTACAAACAACAAATAAATAAATAAAAATAAATATTGGAAGCAGAAAGCAAGATATTCTAAACTAATCTGATAACTCACATTACAATTTTATCTACCTTGAAACTAGATAATCATACCTAATGAAATATTTATAGGTTAAAAATAGCCTATCAAAGCAAAGCAGGAATTGCACCATTGGTCATAACAGGTGCAATGGTTCTTGAAATTAGAATGGAGTCTCAGGAAACTGAGATGGGAACAGAGGATTCTCAGAGCATCTGAGTATGAGGTGAAATTTCACTGAGTGGCTCTTTGGTTTCTAAAACATCTACGGGTTTCATTTTGACACCTTACACAAACATCAATCAAAGACTACACGAATTATCATGGATATTTAATGAATAATTAATAATTTTATTCATGTAATTATGGGTAGGAAAAGAAAAAATCCATAGGACATGAAATATATTATATTTAATGAGAAATACATGTGTGGGGAAGAAGATAAGTGTCTGAGTGTTTAAGACAATGTCAAGGAGAAAGTATTTGAGATTTTAATGAAGAAGTAAAGGTCAGAGGAAGGACATGGGGATCTGCATGAGAGCCCAAAATGTACACATCTTTGTCAAATAAGTGAGGAGATAGCTGTGGTGTATGAAAGTTGAAGGAAGAGGACATGTGGAAGGAGTCTAAGTGTCAAGGTGGCAATTTGAGAGAGGATGTGAGCATTTAAGTTCAGGAGAATCTGGAGATATGATGCCTGAGTCAACATCTACATGAGGACTAAATTGGGCATAGAGCTCAGTGTGAAGACTGTTAGGGAATAAGGATTCTGAGGGAAGAAAGTATCTGTAGGAGATCTGAGTGTGAAGGCAAATTCTGAAGAAAGAAGATTTGAGGAAGAAAATATGAATTTTTAGGATAAATCAACCACAGGAAGGAGTAAGGGGAAAGAAGACAGGGAATTATAGGAGATATAAGAAGCAAAAGAAGTCCCTTATTTTGGCATATTGATGGAGCTTCTCACCTGTTTAGAGAACTATAGTTACAAAAACCAATAGCAAATTTGCTATAATGTCAGCTATATTATAGAGTTTTATTTTATATATAGATATTTCTGACAGTGTTCAAATTGCAATAAATCATAGTTAAGGATGCAGCATATATGATTTTTTTTAGTTTGGCCTTACTTCTTTTCCAGATGTAAACATGTCAGGAAGCATAGTGCTTGTGGACTGACTTGGGAAGAGGTGAATAGAGAGGTTCCTGGACAACCAGCCAGCACATTGTACAGTAAGGATCAAGTAAATGAATGGAGTCTAGGAGTCAAAGTGTGTAGCTGTCTGATATCCAGAGTATTCTCTGTCTCTGGAAAGATCCAGCTCCCACAGAGGCTTCCACCCAGTTCCAGGAATGGAGGTGCAACAGAATTAAGACCACCCCACCATTAATCCCTCTCGGCTTACACCACTAGGTCTTTTCCTATTTTTTCCTGATACTTTGCAGGCCACAACCCATGGATGGGGACAACAGTCATGTTAATGTTGCCTAGCTACTGGGACTGACAGCAGTTATTGAAATAGTCTTTCTAAATTTACTAGTATTTTAAAACATATTTATTGTCAATAACTAGATATACTGTATGAGCAAATCTTGTGAAGGAACCCCAATATTCCTCCTCTCTGTCTCCAAACCTCTGGGAGCCCACCTTATTCAGCTTACTGAATCAGTCCATTGTTTAGGGGATTATGAATTGTAGAAAAGTTAGCCAGTTTTGTTTTTCTTTTCTGTTTTGTTGCTGAGGGGGGGCAATGACTCTAGAATTTCTACGCCACCATGACTCTTACAGTCTTTCTGCTCCCTCTTCTGCTCAGTTCTCTGAGTCGTGGTGGGTGAGTTTTAAGCCTGCTTTATTGTGGATATCTTCAGAGTCTCTGGACTTATAATTTGGATTGTGTTGGGTATCTTCGGTGTCTGTCTCCATTGTCTTTTCATGGGTTTTCTGAAATAAAAAGAGACCTACCTCCATAGCAAGTCAGATAAATTTAGCAGTATTTTAACTTGGATTTGAGATTTAGTTACATACATTATGCATAATATAATCAATAATTTTTATTTACAGTTATTAAAAATAGTAACATCATTAGACTCCTCCATTGCAATAATTATTGGGTAAATTTTATATTCTTAAAGTATATTATAAAGCTGTTAACTGGAAAAAAGTTCTTGTAAATTCATTACTTTGATGTATGAATAAAATTTTCTATTCATTCTGGGTGAAATTGCACTTCCCTTTTATAACAGCAGTTGGGAGTCAGATGTAGGAGTATTGCAATGAATTTGAGACCACACTGGGACTTCATAATACATTCCAGGTCAGCCTAGGATAAAGCAAGACCTTGCCTCAAAAAACACATGTTGAAAAAATGAAATGAGTCCAACTTCTCCTATCATGTTTAAAAATCAACTCCAAATGGATTAAAGACCTCACTATGAGATGTGAAACTCTTAAATACTTGGAAGGGAAAATAGGGGGAATTTTCCACAACATAAGAGTTGGGTAAAACATCTTGATTATTATCCCAGTATCCCAGGAAATTCAAAAATCCCTCAACCAATGGAATCTTATTAAACTAAAGAGCATTTTTATAGATGTACAATACTCAAAGCCTACAGACCACCAGCAGATTGGGAGAAAATCCTTTCCACCTAAAAATAGAGCAGTCCTTATATATGCAATTAACATAGAACTCAAAAAAATAAAATAATACATGTAAATAATGGGACAGAGTACTGAAAAGGGAACTAAAAAAAGAAAAAAACACACATAATTAATGCATAAAAATATTCAACAGCCTTAATTATCAGGGAAATGCAAATTAAAACAACTATGCTATTCAACCTTACTACAGATAGGACAGAAATCATTAAAAAAAAAAATCTACAGCCATCAGATCTTGTTGAGAATGAGGGGGAAAAGGAAGCCTCAGTTACTGTCAGTTCAAGTGCAAACATGTACAACAACATGGACAACTATATGTATTATGATCCACAGTGAGCTGTTTATCAGAGACCTAGGAGGTCCCCCCAAAAAGGCAGGCTTCTGTAAAAGCACTTGATTACCCACATGAGGTAAAAGATAAGGCCCTATTGCTGAAGACACCAGAGGCTGCTAACACACATCAAGAGATCCAAGTGGAAACTGAAAAAAAAAAAGTTAGGCGAAATTGGCCAACAATGTTGGGAGAAAGCAGGAGATACTGCTGTAGGACAAGATGTGCACCTCTGTGCAGTAGTGGCAATCAACCTAGGTGAGAAACCAAGGACTGTCTGATTGACTAAGAGATCAACTCATTGGGAAGGAATCCATAGCTGCAAGTGGCATTCAAGACTAACTACTGTGGAGACCAAAAATCTGTACTCCAAGGGAAAACTTCCACTAAGCAAAGTCTTAAAAAGAGGCTACACCTATTATGATCTTGCCAAATAAGAACCCTGATCCCATTTTACCTATGATGATCTCAGTCTCCATTGGAGAATCTGGTTTTATTTTTGAGAAGGCGGTGAGAAGTGATGACAACCTAATTCTACCAACAAGACCAAAAATGATAGCTGACTCCCGGGCACAAATGAACCGCAGATAGAATATCAGCTAGGGCCCAGGTGAAACCACACTGGAAAAGGAAAATGAGCAAGATTGATTTTCCAGATAACATTAAAGACAAAGATTTTGGGGAATCTGCAAATGTGACTTTTATGAATTATGAAAAGGCCTTCATAGAAAATGACCTTCTCTGACATCAAGTGATCCTATGCCATGTCATAAACCATAGGAGATGTAATATCACAATATCATATTTCTATATTAGCTCAGACAGGCCTGGGTACTTTATGTCCATTTTACTTCACATCTTACACTGGATCCTCTGCTGAAATCACCATACATGTTTTCAAATTGTGTTCTTGAAATCTGCATGTTGAAACAGGATGGAGAACAAAATCACAGGAGCTCATCCCTCAGGCATTTATACCACCAAGATAATGAAATCATGGCACTTAAGGCAGAAGATGATCTGAACAACATGTTTTCCTACTAGCATTTTTCACCTGGATGTGGACCTCAGATGCACAGCCCCAGGGCAATATGATGTGTATTCCTCTTGAGGAACCAGTGCAAGAAAAACAGACTAGAAGTGAAGTATATCAGTGCCTTCTTGTGACAGCCACAGTAACAAAAAGAGACACACATGCACATAGGCACGTGTTGTATACATTTATTTGCCTGACACTGTACATCCCATCTCTCTTCAAGATCTTTGCTAGGAAGGCATGGAAAAGATGTTCACTTTGATTTCTGTCTTCTTGCTCTTGAAACTTCCTCTCATCTTATGCAGCTTAAAGGACAACATTTGCCTCTGGAGAACAAAGCAAAATACAGTTTATGATGAAGATCCAGAAACTGTATGCGTTTTCCAACTTTATGCGAAACACTTGAGGATAGGTAAACAGCACTCCATTCCTAGTACACAGTAAGTGCTTTTCCATGTCTTTATTCCTACTTCATTATTATCATGGAAAATGCCTAAGATGCTGTGTGTGGGTTGACAAAACTGCCTGATTTGTTTCATAGCATGGCAATGTCCACTTCTATCCATTTTAATATCAGTGGCATAATTACATCTTTTTGATGCTTTAACAAGTTGCTTGTGTATACATTCCACATTTTCTTCCTGTATTCATGAGGGAATGAGCATCTACTGTGAATCCATTTGATAACTTTGTGACTGGTGGTAGAGGGAATGTCAGCATTCAAATTTCTCCAAGGTAGGTTGGCATTGATTTCATTGAATGTGTTATTGCTAAATCATTTTGTAGTTATAATTTTAGACTTAGAGGGCATCCTGACCTCTACAATAGTTTATATCACCATGAAAAAAGTACAAGTGTCCCAATTTCCCCTGCAATATTAATAGAATTGTGCATTATTCCTAACTGTGAACAGAATATTGCTGTGGTTTCCATTAAATTTTCCTAATTTACACATGTGTTTGGAATCAATCACAAACCAACTGGTTATTTAACATGTTTGCCTATGTATTGCCTGGAACATCTTTACATTATTTCAACATTTTTCATTCTTGATGTCCTCTTTTAGATTTATAGCTCCAAGTATGTGTTTGTATTAGACAAGCTAAGTCTTTGCTATATTTTTTGGTTCCTCTTATGTGTAAAAGTTTATGGATTTGGTGAAATCTCACTTATAACATCTTGATTCTATTTCCTGAGCTATTGCAATTATTTCCACAAAGCTCTTTTCTATGCATATACACATTCAACTGTTTTCTGTTTACTTTCTTCCATGAAAATAATCTGGTAACACATCATGTGCATAATACTTTCAACAATTGATTTTTACAAACACATATAATGATTTATTGTTCATTATATAAATATATGACTTCCTAAGCACAATTTGTGCAAGAAATTATCACACATTCACAGGATACTTTTAAAAAATATTTTATTTATTCATTTTCAAGCAGAGAGAGAAAGAAAGAGAGAGAAAAAGAAAAAGAGAGCACACCAGGACCACCACCTTGTGGGTCTGGCTTATGTGGGTCAAAGGGAATTGAACCCGGGGCCTTGGGCACTGGAAGCAAGTGCCTTACCCTCTGAGCCATCTCTCCAGCCCTCACAGCATACTTTTGTCACTTTTGTACAATAAGAAATTATAGCAGCATGATGTATTTAACGAGTTCTTCATTAAATCTCAATGATTTAGTTCTCTTAATTGAAGTCTCATTCATATTTTCTATGTATGGCTTTGTGGTTTACTTTGAAATGATTTATTCTGAAAATTCTACCATTACATTTTCTATTCATACTCTATTAGAATATTGATAGATTTTTTGCTTCCAAAAATGTATAATTTTCACTTTTATTGCTGCTGTGAATGACATGACTTTCAGGTCTTTAATCAATTTGCAGTTTATTTTAGTTCAGCATGAAAGGTAGGGAGCTAATTTCATTCTACTGCATGTGGACCTGCAGCATTGCCATGACGATCTAATATATTGGCTGTATATTCTACTAAATGTAACTTAGACATATTGGTAAAATTCCAGTTGCAGTAGCTTTGTGAATCTTCTCTGCTACAGAATTAGCTATTTTTGTGCCATTACCAATCTGTATTTGTTTCTCTGGTACAGAAATCATATTTGTTGATCTTTCCAAAATGATTCAGATTTCATAGAATTATTCATTTCATTTGTGTATTTTTCCAAGTGAAAAAAAGTTAAGAAACAAGAGCAATGTAGGAGACATAGGAGCCAAAATTCATAAATGTGTAAGCTTTTGATAGGCTAGCAATAAGGGGAACGGAATGCTTCTCATTTGGACTGGATCTCCAGTACCTGGCCTACTTTTCAGATGATCATACCTCTGTTCCAACAAATATTAATTGAAGTGCCAATTTATTAAAAAACATAAAAATCAACTGAATATAAAATAATCATTATTATCTAAACTCTAGTCCCATTCAAATAACCAGAAAAAGAAAATTAAAAATGGATAATAAGTATAAGAGTAGGAAGAAAGAGAGGAAGTACTAATATGCTATATGCAATGTACATGACTTAAAAGACTGAGTCAATTTTTCCACAGATATGAAGTTGGTTGTACATTAATCATTAATTAGGTCATCTTAGTCATTGAAGTCCACAGTGAAAGAAAATATGATGACGTGATTAGATGATGTTCCATACTTCTTTTTCACATCTATTTTTTTCATTTTCATTGACATCTCCGCAGATAGATAATCAACCTTGACTATAACCCTCCTCTTACTACCTTTATTTTTCCTACTTTTAAAACTTCTCTTCCCTGAATTCTTTGTTGATTTCAATTATTCTCTCTTCTATTTTGAGGTCATCAGTTTTTGCTATTACTATGAAGAACTTACTTAGGTAGTATTAGTCACTTTGAAATCATGAACCCCATAGACATTTTTGTCTAAAACATTGTTTATATTCACATGACGGAAAGATTGTAAGAGCCTTGTTGGGGGAGAATATCCAGAGTTATTGCCCCCCTCAGCAACAACACACTAATACAAAACTGACTACCTCTTAAAAAATTCATAACCCCTTCCCCACAGGCTGATCCAGTAAGGCCACCAAGAAGAGCCTCAGCGGGTTTGAGACAGGGAGGAGGAAAATGGGTGTACTATCAGATCTGCTCATACAATGTATCTAATTATTGACAGAAAATATGTTTTCAAAAAAGCACACCTCCCATTTCTTTGCCTCTTATATTCTTTCTGCCACAGCTTCTGCAGTGTTCCCTGAGCTTTCCAGGTTACGATAAAGATGTCTGCCTTACTGCTGGAATGCAATTTCCTTAAAACACCATGGTGAGTTTTAAGTCTCCTAAGTAGTCACCACTATCTCAAAACAGAAGTTTCCCTAATAAAAATGACAGCAGCTTTAATATTTGGACATAAATACAAATACTTAGAGGACCATTTATCATTTATCCTCTTTGTCAGTCAGCAGTTTTAGTTTTCCTACTATACCTCATAAACTCCCTAACCAAACACTTTGACTAGCTTTTCAGTATCAGGAATTAATTACCTCTGGTGGAGTGGGCCTCAAGTCCATTTAGAGAGCTTTTCTTTTCCCCATAACACTCTTGCCACCTTATACCAGTTGGTATATTTGTCCTGGCTGGCCTAGTATAAAGCTTACAGGGTCCATTGTTGACTTTTCTCATTCAACAGGCTCCATATATCTATTTAGCATTCAGACTGGTCAACAGGGAGGGGACTTCTGTATCAGCTCAAGCTTGCCTTCCAAGGTATCTGCATCTTGTAATAAAATGTCATCAGCAATAGGTTGTTACTATCTGGTTACAATGATCAACCAAGTGCCATGTTAATACCTGTATTGTTTTGGGTTTATCAGAGTTGCTAAACATGTCTTGTACATCATTGCAAGAGTAAAGGGAGGAGTGAGTTACCCAAGCTGATAAACATAGCTACTATGATAATGTTCTATTACCAAATAAAGAAATATATTCCATTTATTTCAAAAATGGCTGGTAGATACATCGAAATGCCAGTTGCAATATGATAGGGTTTTGATACTTAGAAGTGGTAGCAGTATAGGGTGAATTAGTTCAATAGTTTGAATATGTGGCCCTATAGAATCAAGAAATTTATTAAAATGGAGTTCGCAGCCTCAGGCCCAACAAGGCAGACTCTTGCTTCAGGATGTGTGGCACAGGTGGTAGATTTGAATTTCACTCAATGGTATAGAGAGAGTTCTGAGTTCTGGATGTCTTCCTTCTATTGTGCACGTTGCTTTTTGATGTTTGCTAGCTGGCAGATGTGTTTTCTGCTTGGACCTGTTAAATGGGCATGCCTGTCTCATTGATGGAACTTTACCTGTATTTGTAAGCTTGAAATATAACCCTTCCTCCTATGGAACTAATTGGTTGGATGCTGATACCAGGAAAGTAGAACTAACTCAACAATTACTATCAAGGCACATATGTACTTTGAAAATCATGTACCTGAAACACTTATTTGGGCAATAGAAATTGTGGTGAAGTTATTTTTTCAGATATCAGAGGTTATTCAGTTTACAAAAATTTGCAGTTATGGATAATAAGTAGAGGGGGTAATGAGAAGACATTTAAAAGAAGATGGAAAGAGAAGGAAATTAAAAGTGTTTTTAAGGGAAGAGTCGCAGAGAAATTCCAACAGTAGATTTGGTGAGAAAATTAAGTACACACCTAAAATTCATGTGGGTAATATAGAAATATAAAAACTACTATGGAATATTTATGTTTGTAAGATTAACCAAATTGGACAAAATAACAAAACAAATGTTCCTAACCTGGGTGGGTGTGGTAGTGGGAATGATTGTGCAAGCCCTTAAACCTGTAAATGAAGAGGTAAATTTCCTGGGCTACAGTGTGTTCCATGTCAGCCATGGCCAAAGTGAGACCCTGCCACCAAGAAGGAAAGACAAAAAAGGAACTGTGAATTAGTACTACCAAAAGTGACAAAAGTTAAACCTAACAAAAGTTATTTTAAAATAACAAAGTGAGGTTGGAGACATTGCTCAGGAGTTTAGTCACTTGCCTAAAGCCTAATGAAGAAGGTTTGAATCCCCAATACCCACATAAAGCCACATGTACAAATGGCTCACGCATGCCATGTTCATTCGCAGTGGCTGGATGTCCTTGTGTATCCTCTCTCTCTTCTATTCTCTCTCTCTGTCTCTGTCTCTCTGTTTCTATTTCTCTCTCACACTCTCTGCCTCCCTCTCCTTTCCTTTCTTTTTTGTCTCACTCTCCTTGCAAACAAACAAACAAATAAATAATAAACAAATAAATAAATTTTGATGGAAAAGTGGACTAAACATACATCAAATCAAACACATTAGTATTTTTGTCTTAGTAGGCTAGGTTTAAAATTCTTTTACTCCTTTATATTCTATTCTTTAGAAACTTACACTGATGTGAAAGGTAAAATTGGAACTTCTGGAGAAAGAATATTTTATGGCTTTTGGATATGTATTAGCCAATGTGAAATAGTCTGGTTACATTTTCAGTTGACCCAATATCTCACCTACAATTACTATGAATCTGTTCCCTCTTTGGTGCACTGTGAGCTCAGTTCAGCTGATTTGTCACAATCTCTGGAATGAGCTGTGCTGAATGGAATGTGGGGGAGGAATTGCTCCCATACTTTGGTGTCCTGAGATCTCCAGTGTTCTCTTTCAGACTGACATATGGGGCAGGGAAGGTGTGGAAAGCTATCACATGTTATTATACAGTTTCTCACATGGTCCTTGTAATCTTATCCTGAAGGATATTTCTTTTTATATATTGATTAATTTTTGAGAATAGAGAATCATTTTTAGTAGTTCTTTTGTTGCTAGCTCAGGCTGGGCCTGGTGTGTATGAGTACATCCTATTGACCACTATCTCAAGCTTGATCCTTGTTTATTGTATAATTGCAGGAAGCCCATAAATCCCTCTTGTTTCTCTGTGTTGTCTTACGTGGGTTAATATTCATTGTTACATGTTTTGACATTAACAGTTCCAACAGGAGAAGATTGGAAGTTTCTTTGTCTCCTAAGGGCCTGTTTTCTTCTGCAGGCTGAGAATAAAGTCTCTTAAACAAATCTCATTTGGATACTTCCACTATAAAAGTCATAATATTAAAGGATCCAAACTCTTGAATTTTAAAAATCTTTATCAGAAATCAATGATCTCATAATTTTACACTCCAAAATTAAGGGCTCAGAATGATTCAGCGTATGAATTTGGGAATAAAATGAAATTTTAGTCAAGTGTACCATTAGACTTGAAGATTGTCATGTTTTAAATTTCATTGCTAATGACTATGGTAATCTCTTTTCAGTTTGCCACCTGAAAAGTATGAATTTGGCCTGGCACTGGACTATGCAATTGATGAGATCAACAAGAACCCAAGTCTTTTACCAAACATGTCCATGGGATTTTACTTATATACTGAAATGTGTGATACAAAAGTACTTCACAGGATTCTAATGTCAGCCACAAAAAATAAATTTATTGCACATCCAAACTATGACTGTGACCAGACTTTATGCCATGTAACAATTTCAGGCCAAATGTGGGCAGCGTCTGCTAAAGTGGGGCCATTCTTTCAAATACACCAAATTCCACAGGTGAGTTTGTTTGAAATGAGTGTAATTATTTTCTATGTCAGCCTTCTCATCAGCAGAGAAGAAAGGAAAGGAAAGGAGAGGAAGGAGACTGAGTTTATGTATGTATGTATGTATGAGTTTATGTATATGCTACTCAGTGTATCTCAAAGCATTAATTATACACAATGTAGAATGAAACAATTCCCACAGTTTAGACTTTAAAATGAGTCTCTTGTCAATCATTTCCTCATATTGCTTCATTTGTTCTGTGTCCTGCAGCTTATCTATGGACCATTTCAACCAATGTTGAGTGACCCTGACAAGTTTCCTTATCTATATCAGATGGCCACCAAGGATACTACACTGACCCTTGCCATGGTCTCTTTGATGGCTCATTACAGCTGGAATTGGGTGGGACTGGTCATCTCAGATGATGATCAAGGTATTCAATTTCTGTCAGACTTGAGAGAAGAGATGAAAAGAAATGGAATATGCTCTGCTTTTGTGAATGTAGTCCCAGTAAACAAGCAGTTCTACTTGAGAAAACATGGAATAAATTATAAGCAAATCATGACATCATCAGCAAATGTTATTATACTTTATGGTGACACTAGTTTTATTCTAGGTAAAATTGTCAGACCATGGCAATATTTAGGCACAAGGAAAATCTGGGTCACCACCACACAGTGGGATGAATTCTCAAGTAAGAAACCAATAAACTTTGACCGATTTGATAGGACTTTCACTGTTTCTCAACACCATGGTGATATTTATGGTTTTAAAAAATTTATTGAAACACTGAAGTCATCCAAGTATTTAGAAAACATTTCTCTGAAGAAGCTAGGGTGGATGTATTTTAATTGTTCCGTGTCAGATTTTAAATGGAAAACCCTAGGTTATATTTCATCCAAAATATCGTCAGAATTGTTAACAAGGCACACATTTGACATGGCCATGAGTGAGGAGAGTTATGATATATACAATGCTGCATATGTGGTGGCCTATGCCTTCCAAAAGCTGTTGCTACAACAAATAGATGTCTCACAAGTAACTACTGACAACAGACTACAGAGTGACTGCTCAAAGGTAATGTGTCCTGCAAGATGGATATTTGTTGTAAGCAATGTGATTATGCTTAGAATGTCCTAGAACTATTTAATCCAAATTGTCAGGTAACCTTTCTCAAAATGGAAGGATTGCTGCCTTTTTATACTATAGTAAATTAGGTATAGTTTTCTAATGATCAATTACTGGAACTGAAGGCAGCAGTAGGAAGTATAAGCTATGATTGACCCAGAGAATATCATCATAACCACTTTTTGACATTTGTAATATTGTTCATTTATACTCATAAAGATTAAATAATGAATAGAAGTGGCTATTTCTTTAAGCATAAAAATATATGTATCAATCTGATAGATATCTACAATAAATGTATTAAAGTTATTCTGAAAACTATTAAAGGTATTCATGTCTTCAATGTATTTGAGAAGCTCTGAAAATAGTCATATAGATAAATAGTGTTGACATTTACAGCAAAGTCATATTTACTGTTTGAAAAACATTTTTGGCGTTTTCCCCAAAACACACTGATATTAATAATAATAATAATTTATTAAAATAATGGTTTCACTTTATAAATTATCCTTTTGAGGAAGAGATTGTAGAATTTATAAAGCACTGCACCCTTTTCACTTTCTGACTTAATGTGATGATGAACTATAAAATGACCCATCTCTTTCAGCTGCACCATATTCTAAGGAGTATTCAATTTACTAACCCTGTTGGAGACCTTATTATTATGAATGAGAAAGAAAAATCAGACCCAGAGTATGACATTTTCAACTTGTGGGATTTTCAAGAAAATATGCGACTAAAGGTGAAAATAGGCCAATTTTCTCTAAATCTCCCACAAGGACAACAACTACAGTTATCTCAAGACATGATAGAGTGGACCATAGGAAGTAGACAGGTAAGTTAAAAATAATACTGTTGATGATATTTAATATAAAAATAACCCAAATATTATAAGGTATTGTGTATTTCTGCATGGGATTTAGAGGTAAAATATATGAACAGACTTTAGAGGTTCGACATTTATGAATTCACTATCCTCTTTCCTATATTCTCTTACTTTTCATCAGATTGGAAGCAGAAATGTTTTTCAACATATTCATACATGAGACAGGAAATATACCAAATGTTCTGTATCCATTCTACTCAATTTTATGCATAGAGAAAATGGATTTACTAATGGCATTATATATTACAGTATGGCTTACATCAAAGTGGTTGTTCAAATCTGTATCAATTACTGACATTTTTGACTTTTGTCAGATTCCTTCCTCTGAGTGTAGTGAAACTTGCAGTCCAGGATTCAGGAAATTACATCAGGAGGGGAAGGCTGTCTGCTGTTTTGATTGCACACCCTGCCCAGAAAATGAAATTTCCAATGAGACAGGTAAGTATAAACCTTAATGGGAATTCTACAGAATGTTTATATGATGTTTTACACAGAGTAGGAACTAAGAAGGAACTGGAAATCATCTGGAAAGATAAGTATGTCTTCCTTTATTACATCATGAAACTTATGTGATCATTAATATTGTATCTGTAACTGACACTCACTGTATTCTAATAATGTTACAAATAATATTTTCTCCATTAAACTAATTTGAGGGAAAATTGTAATATAAATGTTATATCCCTTATGAATTTATACACTTGGCATTACCAATTCTTCACTGAATTGACATGAGCTTCCAATTAAAAAGGTGAATGTAGCCTGGCATCATGGTATGAACCTGTAATCTCAGCATTTTGAGGCTGAGTTAGGAAAACCTGTGAGTTCAAAGCCATAGTAGAACTACAGAGTCAGCCAAGGTTAGCTTGAGACCTCACCTTTAAAATCAAATAGAAAAAAAAAATCCATGAATCTTCTAAGCCTTATTATCCCATTACAAAAGTCACATGCTCAGATTAGAGAATGCATTTCCCTAAAGAAATGTTTAATTGGAACCAGCTGTGTGGGTCATACCGTTAATCCAACCTTCCCAAGACTGAGTGTGGAGAATCTTCATGAGTTTGCGGTAAGAGAGAGTTCTAGGCCAGCTGGGTTATAGGTAAACACTGCCTTTAAGATACCTATATCATATGAATAAACAAGAAAGAAAGAAATGTAGGATTTTTATGGAGTGAAATATGCTATGGTAAATCATGCACTAATTATGAAGGTTGAATTTGTATTGTTAACTCTTTCACAGGTGAGTAGAAAAAGCACAATATGGAAACGTGAATTCTGAGTATTTCCATGATAATTCAATGAATGAATCCCATAAAGCTATGGGATGATATGACCTCAATTGATAACTATCTGAGATGTACCAATGAATAATTTATTTATTGATTTATTATATGACTATATGGCCTCTGGTCATTTTCCCATTGGATTATGTTTCTAGACTCTCTTCTTCCACAACTTTATTCCACTGAGAGTCCTCCTCATTGGGGATATTGGTATTCAATGCTTGGTAATGAATGATCCAGCCATTCTGGGTGTTGGGGGTGGAAGACATGTCTCACAACTAAGCTTTTCCATCATGTGGCTCTGAATTTCTTTCTAACACTGTTCTTTTACCAGCTGTTGCTCATGCCTTTAGGGTAAACTATGCTCCACATCTACAGGGAACTTATGCACAATATATCACCCATCTTTCTTATTAAGAGTGCTAATATTTTAATTTGCTAACCAAAATGATTTTATATGGTACTGTTTGATGCCATGTTTAGTTGTGTGTAGCTCTGCCATTCCTTCCCTCTCTTATCCCTCCAGTCCGCTGCCCTCTTTATTCTTTCCCTCTCCTTGCCTGCCTTCTATCCACTCCACAGACTCTTCCATACTTCCTCTTTCTCCAGGCTTCAGGTTGAGCTTTCTTACCACACTTACCAATGCATGCTACAACTTAGAAACAGATACAACTTTTGTTTGGAAGAATGTGCAGATAAGTGAGAAAATGAGGAATTGCTTTTCTAAGCCTGTAGAACTTCACTTTTTTTTCCAAATCCATCCATTATCCTACAAATTTCATTAATAGATTTCTGAGAAAGTGCCTCAATAGGAAAAAAATAGCCTTTATATGTGCAGAAATGGAATTGCTGGGTCAAATGGTAGATCCATATTTACATTTTTGTCCAACCTTCATACTGCTTCTCAAAGTGACTACAAGTTGCACTCTGACCAACATTTGATTGGTTTTTTTTTCACCCTATCTTTACTAGCATTTGTCATCACTTGATTTTGTTTTGCATAATAGTGCTTTTGAATAGAGTGAGATAGACTCAGAAAATAATTTTAATTTGTATTTCTTTGATGGTTAAAAAGGTCAAATATCTTTTAAAATGTTTAATGTCTATTTTATTTTTTTATTTGATAACTATCTGATAATTTATCTGTGCTGTTTTAATTGATTGGTAGAATGTTTTGCTTAGTTTCTATCTTTATTATAAAGTCTTTTTATTAAATATCTTTCACATGTACATCCATCAAAGATTTTCTTTCATTCAATGCATTGTATTTTGAATCAAAGGAGTATATTCTGAGCTGTAAAATAACATTGTTTTTTCATGAGCTCTCAATGGTTGAGTCTTCATCTTATTGCCTGGGCAACTGGCTTCATACTCACAAATTCTTTCCCTACTCCTTTATCTTGAAGTGTTCTCTGAAATTTTTTCTTCTACTATTTTCAGAAATTTAAGTCTCTTGCTGATGTTCTTAGGCCATCTGGAGTTGATTTCATGGAGGGTGGGAGAAAAAAGGATAGCTTCACTCTCTCACATTTAGTTCACAGTTCACCCCAGCAACATATATTGAATATGTTACCTTTTCCACATTTTTTAACCTATTAGTCAAATAATAGATAGCTATCCTTTCTAGAACTTATACCTGGAACTTGTGGTCTATTCCATTGATCTTGGTGTTTCTTTTGTACCAGCACCCTGCTGGTTTTATTACTAGAGTTTGCAGAATATTTGGAAATAAGGTATGATTTAACTACAATTAGTGTTCTTTATCTGAGGATATGTTTGGATAGTAGAGGCCTATTGTTCTTTTCTAAGAATTATGATGGTATTTTTTTCTATTTCTTTGAAGATGGGCAATAAAATTTTGATTTGAATTGTATTGATTCTGTAAATTATTTTTTATGTTGTTGCATCCATCTCTTTACTGGATAAAAAGTAATTTAGAATCAGCCATTTAGAAGATAGCTTTTATTCCCAACTTACATATCCTTGGAAAACACCATCAATGATGGAAGAAACTAGCTCACTTTCATAGATCTAAGTAGAGAAGCACCATCAAAAGCCAGCAAGCATCATACAAAAATACCCAGCATCTTAAACTGCTCATTTAAAACATGAAGGTGAAACCCACGATCCATAACCAAACACACAGTAGGACTCCCAGATCAAAACCCCAGTGACACTTCCAGCTGGTGTCCTAGAAATACAAGTTACTTAATCAAAATCACTTCAGGCTATCAGGAAAATACATTTATATTCAACCCACCACATTCTGCCCTGAACCTCATAGCCTTAAGACTATTACAAAATGGAGATAGCATTCAGTCTTCCTTCAAAGGTGCCCAAAAATATTATCTCATCTGAGATGTCATTTAATTGGGAGCCTTGCATTATCAAAACACAAATTTCAAACTTTCAACACACAAATTCATAGAGGAAACATTTCCAGCACAGTAAGGCATAACAAGGAGAAACTGGACCAATACAAATTAATAACCTGCAGTTCAATACATAAAATATATGCATTTCCAAGTTTAATATTAATAACCACTAATGAAAGTCTCTGGATTCCAATTAATTCCATTCAGCTGAACTTAGAACAGCCTAGGAAAACACCCCATCCAGAGCCACCAACTCTGCTGGGCAACTTTTCACAATCCAGGTATACTCAAAACATCTTTGGGTCGACAATACAAACCAGCATCCATTTTCACAACTTCAAGCAATGAGGTTTTTTTT
>PVHP010037663.1:0-16321 GCA_004024765.1 Zapus hudsonius
TTTCAGAAAATATATTTAATGAGCTTGCAGCCTCTTATAGTTCAGAAAGTTATGTCAAAAATAGATAAGTAAAATATAAAAGAGAATCAGTACATTGTTGGATTATGCCAAAGGGACACAGAGGCCAAATGGCCAAAAAACTTCCAATAGACAACCAATCTGTAATAATTTTAGCCATAAGTAAATCACTATGGCATTAGAAGCCAAAGAACAGAATAGTGCATGAGTATATGTTGGTATGGATGATTGAGAGAAGAAATAAAATGGAGGGAATTGAAGACTTATTGTGCAGAAGGAGTCCAAATGATTTATATTGGTAGTCTGTCTGCATGTAGTAACCACTTTTAAGACAATGAACTCTTCCAGACAGCACCTGACTGGGGCCCAATAAGCATAACAACACCCAGGCAAAAATACGCATGGACCACGGAGAAGCACAGGCAGCCAGGCAAAAGGCCTTGTGTGCTCTTGGAGCTTCTTCATATATAGTCCACCACCAGAAGGGCCACTCATAATGTAGAAAATTTTTCTTCCCTCCATCATTCCTTACAGATCCACACAAGAGGTATTGTCTCTTACTTGATTTCTGATCTGATCAAGTGGACAATAAAAGCATTTAACCAACACAAACCACAAAGATAAAACAGTTTCTGTATATGCTTTACTCATTTTCTTCTCATATTAAAATGCTATGTGAATATAGCTTATTTTTTTCAGGACTGAAAAGGTAACATTGGAACAATATTATTAACTGAACCATATACTTTATTCAAATTTGATCAGTATCCTTACAAATTTCCAAGATTCCACACAGGCTGCTTTATTGCATTTAGCTATAATATATACAGTCAAGCCTATGTACAAGGGAGAGAGATTCATCTTCACTTCTAGGAAGGAGGCGATTTGAGTTTTTCCATGGTCAAGGATTCATCTTTTCCTGAAAAGAAAGATATTTGAAACAAAAAAAATTGTCTTCTGTCTCTTTGCCACTGATTCCTAGCCTCTTGACCTTTGAAGATTATTCTGTGCTTCAATTTCTTGTGTGTAAAATGCTCAATATATGTTGTAAGAAGGAAATAAAACAGAGTGTAGAAATAATGCTAAGCCCAAGAGGGGCCATGAATAGAAGGGGAGAGAGTCTAAGCCTGTGAACAATTTCATCAGTCTGACAACTCCTGGTCCCAGTCACTGGCTTTTTCCCTCACAGAGCTGTCGACCAAAGTGACCCATGAGGTTGCAAAAACAAGACAGGATTCTGTCAAAGCTCTTGAATGCCCAACCCCAGGTCTGGGGCAAGATCCTGTTGCTGAAGAAACCACAGAAAGCCACTGATGAGCATCGAAGGACCCTGTGAGGTCCAGAATGGTATCCAGCCCCCAGATGGTAGTTAGTGTAGTACTGGAAGGCACTGCATAAGCTGCCAGGGGAAGCTGGCCAATGACAGCTGGAGCAAACAGAGACCACTGGCATGAAACACAGTCTGCTGCCATTAGTAGACCCTACTTCCTGCTGGGAGAAAACAGAAAACCAAGAAAGGAGCACTTGCTCATTGGACTAGCCAAAGCCTGGGGGAGACAATCAACAGCTTTTAAATTAGGACAAATATTCCACTTAGTGAGGGGGAGCCCTTAACTGGAAATAGGGACTTAGGGAGATATGCACGGGGAGTCAGACTTTTGGGCCCCCAAGGAGAGATGCACTAAGTGAGTGATATAGACAGAGAGGCCACTAAAAATAGAATCTAGCTAATTCAGAAATGTGTGTCTATAGATCAGTTAACCTATGCTGATCTCACTCTCTGATGAAGATTGTGTTTGTATCTTTCAGATAGCAAGGAGAGAGCTGTGGCCCATCCAACCATACCAATGAACCGCAGGCCAATAGCTGACATCCTGGCAAGAGATGAGCCACCCCAGACATACCATGGAGGATCCATAAGGAACCCCACAGAGAATGATTGGATGAACAAGATACTGACAGCCACAGCCATTCAGTCAACACAGGATAACCCCGTGAGACAGACGCCAATGATTTTCAACACAACCTAAAGCAGATGTACAAAGATTCCTATGTTCTCAACAATAAAGCAGCCTTAATACTCACCTACCACGACTCAGGGAACTGAGCGGAAGAGGGGGTGGAAAGATTGTGAGAACTGTGGTGGGGGGAGAATATCCAGAGGCATGGCACCCCCTCAGTAACAACCTACTAGGGCCAGCAGAACCGGGCTGACTTCTAGACTATCCATGGTCCCCTGCCCCAAGGACTGATCCATACTGCTCACAGAGGAGGATATTCAGCTGATTGGGGATGGGGAAGAGGGGCATTGGAGAACTGGGGACAACAACTCATTGTTTGCCCATTAAATAATATAACTCATTATGAAATAAAAAAAGAAATAATGCCAAGCCCTGGAGGATGTGGGGTATGATCAATTTCTAGATTTGAGACTGTTGTAAAGCAAGGGAAGGGACATTCCAATTGATGACCACCAGTATTAGTATTCCTCCCATTGACACCCTTATTAAGTTCTTTTTATGTATTAATTTTTCTGTTTTTTATATTCTTCCTCTCAATTGTACTTGCTTAATCTATACACAATCCTCTGATACCACTGTGAATGTCACTTCCTCAATGAAGTCCTCTCTGATCCTGACTGTAAATTAAGGCTCCTTATTTGTGTTTATCAGAACTTTTTTTTACTCAGAAAAGTACTAGAAATACATATTTACCATATATTTATTCAGTTCTTTGTTTAATTCCACTCTTTGTTGGACTGTGATGTCTTTGAGGGTGAGCACTTGATTTTATCCATCACACTAGATCCAGTCTTTAGGAGTAAAATATTAGGAGGCAAGCAGGGGAGAATAATAATAGTTTAGAAGTAGGAGATTGCTTCCAGATTAAGATGGCCAACTAGCAACCATGCTTCGACCCTGGGGGAACAAGGGTTAGTGTTTACAGCAGCAATCCAGGTTGCAGATATAAGCTGTGGCCATGCTCTGAGCTCAAGACACTTCCCAGCTCCGGATCCTGCCACCTGGAAGCCGCCATCTTGGATCAGCACTCACGAAGGCAGTGAGTCATCCCACCGTAGCCCAGCCTGCAGGCCCCACTTTAGCGGCCTGAGACATCTGTCCATGTGGCAGGTGGCTGCCCCCTCCTCCCTGTGCTGACCGGTCCCCACAGGTCTGCCTGTCTCCCCACCCACCTCGTGCACCCACCGGTTCCCGGTTTCCCCAGCCACTGGTTCTCAGTTTCCCCACCCACTGGTTCCCACGGTTTTCCCATGTGCTGGTTCCCGGGTGTCACCACACGCTGGTTCCCGGGGTTCTAACATGCCTCCACCTACCTAGTTCCGACACCCCCTCAGCAGGTTACCCCCAGTATTACCATCAAAGCTCAGCCACTGATCTGAGGGCATACTCATACTCACAGATAAAACAAGTGAGTGTCCGACCCTACCTGTGGAGCATAGTGTACTCCCCATCCTCACTAGTGCAGTGTAGACAGCTCAAAGGCATCCCACCAACTACCCGAAGTGGAACCAAAATGGGCCGATCTCAATACAAGAATAATACTCCAGCTTAGGAAACCACGCCAAATGACAACAACGATACTACAAAAGAGAGAGAGAGAGAGCAGATGCAGGCCCAGGAAGACATGACACTAAGCCCCAATCATACTGGCACAGATCATAAGGAGAAGTTAATGTTGGTCATGGAAAGAGTACAAAGTCAGCTCACAAGCTTTGTCACCAGGCTTAATATAAAAGAGGAGAATCAAATGGAGTTAAGAAGAGAAATGATGGAGCCAAAGGCAAACTGAAGGTATCAAGAACCAGCTATCCAAATTCAATGGAGACATGTGCAAATATAAGAATGAATATCAGTAAGAAGTAAGTTTATCAAACAATGAAATGAAAACGCATCTCAACAGGATGATAGAAGCAACCCAAAAAGAAGTTACAGAACACAAAAACCAAATTGATGTAATTAGAACTTCCCTAGAATTTCTCACCAACAGAAGCAATAACTGAGAAAACAGAACCTCAGACGTGGAAGACAAAACAGAGGAGAATACGAGGGAAATAAAAAATTAGATGAAATTCAAATGAGCAAGTGAACAAGACTTGAGGGAAATGTGGGATACCATAAAAAGACCTAATCTCAGGATATGAGGATTCCAGAAGGAGAAGAAAACCAAGCTAGGAGCATAGAAAATATTTTCAACAGAATTATTCAAGAAAACTTTCCTCACCTTGCAAGAGATAATCCTGTACATCTAAAAGATATATGCAGGACCCCAAACAAATTGGACCAAAGGAGGAAATCCCCAAAACATATCATAGTTACAATGCCAAACATTGAGGGTAAAGAGAGAGTACTTAGAGCAGTGAGAGAAAGAAAACTCCACCTACAAAGGCAAACCATCAGACTCACTGAAAACCTCTCCATAGAAACCTTAAAAACCAGAAGAGCTTGGAATAAAGCTATTCTAGGCCTTAAGAAATATGGATTTAAAGCTAGACTACTATACCCAGCAAAGTTATCCATCATAATAGATGGAGAAATAAAAGTATTCCAGGAGGGGCTGGAGAGATGGCTCAGCGGTTAAGGCACTTGCCTCCAGTGCCTCAGGCCCTGGGTTCAATTCCCCAGGACCCACATACGCCAGACCCACAAGGTGGTGGCCCTGGTGCGCGCTCTCTCTCTCTCTCTCTCTCTCTCTCTCTCTCTCTCCCTCTCTCTCTCTCCATTTCTCTGCTTGAAAATGAATAAATAAAATATTTTTTTTTAAAAAAAAAGTATTCCAGGAAACTAACCAGCTCTACAATCACTTGAACACAAAGCCAAACCTCCAGAAGATACTACATGAGATATTCCATGCAGGTGAGACAAGCAAATGACCCCAGGAAAGGAACTGAGAACAAGCACAGTAACACCAAAGAACTAACAATAAAAGCTCAGATATCAACCCCCATAGTCCCTCCAGCATGGCAGGGCTTAAAGCAAACTTCACAGTTATAACTTCAAATGTAAATGGTCTTAACTCCTCTATAAAAAGGCATGGGAGAGCAAAGTGGATCAAAAAATGGACCCTTCCATCTGGTGCCTTCAAGAAATGCACCTTATCTCTAAAGACAGTAACCTACTGAGGATAAAAGGATGGAAAACAATTTTCCAGGCATGTGGGAATAATAAAAAGGTGGGTGTAGCTACTCTGATATCTAACAAAATAGACTTTAAACCAAAATCAATAAAAAGGACAATGATGGTCACTTCTTACTCATCAAGGGAACAATCCGACAAGAAGACATAACTATATTAAATATGTATACACCAAATGCAAGGACCCTAAGTTCATTAAGCATAAATTACTTAAAAGCAAAGCAGATATAGATGCCAACACCATCATAGTAGGAGACTTTAACACTCCACTGTCATCCCTAGACAGATCTTCCAGACAAAAGATAAGCAGGGAAATAAAGTTGCTTGATGGCACAATAGAAAAGCTAGGGATAACAGACATTTACAGAATGTTCCACCCGAAGGACACAGATTATACATTCTTCTCAGCAGTGCATGAAACCTTCTCCAAAATTAACCATGAACTAGGCCATAAACCTTCCCTCAACAAATTTAAGAAGATTGATGTAATCCCCTGCATTATATCAGATCACAATGCATTAAAGCTAGAAATCAGCAATGGGAGAAGATCCAAAAATTTCAATAGATACTGGTGTCTAAACAACTCGCTCCTGAAAAAGGAATGTGTTAAACAAGAAATCAGACAGGAAATACAGAATTTCCTAGTAACAAATGATAATGAGGACACAACCTATCAGAACTTGTGGGACACAATGAAGGTTGTCCTAAGGGGGAAATTCATTGCATTAAATGCCTTCATAATAAAGACAGAGAGGTCTCAAATCAACCACATATCCTCCCACCTAAGGTCATTAGAACAGATAGAAAAGTCCAACCCTAGGAGCTCGAGATGCAAGAAAATAATTAAGAACAGAGTTGAGATTAATGACTTGGAAATGAAGAAAACTATTTAAAAAATAGACAAATCAAAGAGTTGGTTCTTTGAAAAAGTCAATAAGATTGACAAACCCCTGGCCAATCTAATCAATCAAAGAACAGAGAAGACCCAAATCAACAAAATCAGAAATGACAAGGGATAGGTCACAACGGACCCTGAAGAGATTGGAAGTATCATCAGGTCATACTTCCAAACCCTCTACTTCACAAAATTAGAGAACCTGGAATAAATGGATGAATTTTTGGACACCTACCAATTACCAAAGTTGAGCCTAGAGCAGATAAAGATGCTAAATAAACCTATCAGAACCACAGAAATTGAATCTGTAATCAAGAGCCTTCCCAAATGGAAAAGCCGAATTCTATCAAGCCTTCATCATAGAACTGAAACCACTCTTTTTGAAGCTTGTTAGGGGCATAGAAACATAGGGAAGGTTCCCAAACTCCTTCTATGAAGCTAGCATCACCCTAATTCCAAAACCTGGCAAAGATGCAATAAGAAAAGTAAACTACAGACCCATATCTCTGATGAACTTAGATGCAAAAATCCTAAACAAACTCCTAGCAAACTGAATACAAAGCCACATCAAAACTATTATTCACCCTGACCAAGTCAGTTTCATCCCAGGGATGTAGGGATACTTCAACATATGTAAGTCGATAAATGTAATTCACCACATTAATAGACTCAACCACAAAAACCACATGGCCATCTCAATAGATGCTGAGAAGGCCATTGACAAAATTCAACACCATTTCATGTCCAAAACCCTGGAAAGAATAGGCATAGATGGCCTATACCTCAACATAATAAAGACAGTATACAGGTCTCCTAAGGCACAAATCATTCTCAATGGGGAATAACACAAGGAGTTCAACTTAAATCAGGAACAAGACAGGGGTGTCCACTCTCACCACTGCTCTTTAACATAGTGCTTGAATTTCTAGCCCAAGCAATAAGACAGGAGAAAAGCATAAAAGGGATACAAATCAGAAAGGAAGAAATTAAACTATCCCTCTTTGCAGATGACATGATCCTATATATATATCGGACCCAAAGAATAGCATCAGTAAACTCTTGAAGGTGATCATTACCTTCAGCAAAGTGGCAGGATACACAATTAACACACGATAATCAGTAGCCTTTCTATATACAGAAGACAAGCATACAGAAAAAGACATCAGAGAGACTGTCCTGTTTTCTAGAGCCTCAAAGAAACTCTGATACCTTGGAATATCACTAACCAAGGTTGTAAATGACTTATAAAAGGAAAATATTGAAACACTCAAGAAGGAAATAGAAGAGGATGTGATAAGATGGAAAGACATTTCATGCTCATGGATAGGGAGAATTAATATAGTAAAAATGGCAACCCTGCCATAAGTGATCTACAGATCCAATGCCATGCCAGTAAAAAACTCTTTCTTCCCAGAAATACAAAAAAAAATGATTTCAAAATTTATTTGGTAGGACAAAAGACCTCAGATAGCTAAAACTATTCTAAGCAAAAAAGCTTAAGCAGGAGGTATCACCATGCCTGACTTTAAAACATACTACAAAATCACAGTAACTAAAACGGCTCGATACTGGCAGAAAAACAGACAGAAAGACCAGTGGAATAGAATTGAAGACCCAGGTTTTAATGCAAGTAACTTCAGTTACTTGGTCTTTGACAAGGATGCCAACAATGTACGCTGTGCTAAAGATAGCATCTTCAACAAATGGTGCTGGACAAATTGGATAAACACATGTAAAAAAATGAAAATAGACCCACTCTGTTCACCATGTACTAATATCAACTCCAAATGGATCAGAGACCTCAATATTAACCATGTAACCCTGAACACCCTGCAAGAAAAAATAGGAGGAAACCTACATTACATGGGAGTAGGGAAAAACTTCCTGAGCAAATCTCCAATAGCCCAAGAAGTGCAACATTCACTTAACCAATGGGACCTGATCAGGCTCAAAAGCTTCTATACAGTCAAAAATACCATACTCAGAACCAATAGACCCCCCCCATCAAACTCGGAGATGATTTTTGCCAGCTACAACTCAGACAAAGGCCTAATTTCCAGAACCTACAGAGAACTCAAAAAACTTAATATCACAAACTCAAACTGCCCCTTCAAAAAATGGGGCACTGATCTCAATAGGGAATTCACAGAGGAAGAAACACATATGGCCTTTACTCACATGAGAAAGTGCTCAGCATCCTTAAGCATCAAGGAAATGCAAATAATAACCACAATGAGATTCCACCTTACTCCAGTCAGAATGGCAATCTTAAAGAAAACCAACAACAATAATTGCTCACCAGGATGTGGGGAAAAAGGAACCCTCATTCACTGCTGATAGGATTGCAAGCTTGTTCAACTGCTTTTTAAAGCACTGTGGAGATTCCTAAACATAATGGACATAGAACTACCAATGGACCCAGCTATCCCTCTACTAGGCATCTACCCACAAGATGTTACATCTCAGCATAGTTATTTGTGCAACAATGTTTATAGCAGCTCAATTCATGATAGCCAAGAATTTGATCAACCCAAATGCCCATCTATGGAGGAATGGATAACAAAACTATGGTATATTTACATGATGGATTCTATTCAGCTGAAAGGAAAAATGATATATTACAATTTAGAGAAAAATGGTTTGACTTGGAGCAGATCCTACTAAGTGATCTCTTAAAAGAACAGAGAACCAAACACCTTCTGGAAGTGGTCTTGATGTAAGGAAACTCTGAGAGAAAAGGATCTCTTTCTTCTGTGAAGCTGCTGGTGCTGCTGCTGGTGAGTGTCTTCACTTGCAAGTGCATCTATCTACCCTGCTTGGCTATCCTTTGTTAGCATTGGAAATAAGTTTCCTCAGCCTTGCAGCTGGAACTGAAGACCAGCAGCTCCCCAGGGAGCCTTTAGGCCTTCAGTGTTGGATGAGACTGCTGAGTTCTCCAGCCATGTGGACTGAGCAGCTACCAGTTCCTTGACTCTCAGGCTTGCAGACTGCTATTGTGAGACTGTAGTCAGCTAATCAATCTCGTAAATCCCCTTTTAAATACAATTCATTCTGTCAGCTCTGTTCCTCTGGAGAACCCTGACTAATACACTTGGTCTATAGCTGGCGGAAGTTTGGCAAGTGGAGCTTTGCTTGAGGAGGTGTCCTTCTGACTGTAGGTTGTTGCACCCCAGCATCCCCCTTACCAGAGCTCAGCTCACTCTTTGCTGCTATCTTACACTTGCTTTGGGAAAACGTGATATCCAGCCTCTGCTCTAGGACCATCTTTTCCAGCCATTATGAAGCTTCTCCTCAAGACCATAAATTAAAATAAACTTTTTTCCTTCCATCAGTTGCTTTGGTCTAGTGTGGTTGTCTCAGAAATGGGAAGGTAATGGGGTTGGTGGGTTGAAAGGCAGGAATTACAGACAGATGACTGAGAAGAGGTAGAAAAAAATTCAGTGGTAAAGTCTACTTTTTGTTGAAGACTTATTCTGTTACAAGTAGCTTTAGTTATAGAATGAATGTAAATTTTAATTTCTATGATCCCATGATCCAAAGGAAATAGTTCATATATAATAATACTTCATCCCTTTATGTCTATTGGCTTCAAACTTATTTTCCTTCTGAGACTCCTGAAACCTTTTTGGCTTTTTAAATATTTACTTTTGAGAAGAGTGAGAGAAAGAAAAAGAATGAAATCTGGATTTCCATGAATACTGGGGAATCGAAACCAGGCTGGTAGCACATATTAGATTTGAACTGAGGATTTCAGATTGTAAGGTTTGGATGGAAAAAAAGTCTAAAATTGCACGGCATGATGGAAAATGGTATGATGAGTGTTCATTCTACTCTATGGATTGATATGATAAAAAATGGAATGCCAATAGGGACTAGAGAGATGACTCAGCAGTTAAAAGTGCTTTCTGTTTGCAAAGCCTAACACCGGGAATCAATACCCAAGTATACATGTAAAGCCAGATGCACAAAGTGGCACATCCATCTGGAGAATGTTTGCAGTGGCAGGAAGTCCTGACATGCTCTCTTTCTCTCTCTTTCTCTCTGTCTGCCTCCTCTCTGTCTCTCATAAATAAATAAATACATAAATAAATAAATAAATAAATAAATAAATAAATAAATAGAGCAACAAGAAAAGTTGAAGCTGAACCATAAGCAGTTTTGTATCAGAGGCTAAGAACATTACTTTATCTGAAGATGAAGTGAGTCATAGGGTTTTAAACATGACAACTCTAGATTACAATATGTAAATTAAACAGAACTCTAGGCACCCAAGGTGCCTAGATTATCATGAAGTGTATATATAAACCTGCAGCTTGACTGCAAGTGAGGAAGCCAATTAGGATGATTCATCACTGATGTTTGTAGGAGACATAAGTCAATGAACAAATCTGATGTGATTTTTTTGAACCTGAATAGTTGAGACATTGAAGAGAGAGTACAGAGGAGAGAAGAGGGCTAGTGGCTCTCATTATATATTTATTTTTATATTATATATAGTATTTATATTATATAATATATAATATTATATAATATATATTTCTATTATATATATTTAAATTTATATATTTAATTATATAATATATTATATATAAAATTATATATATATATATATATATATATATACATAATTTAGAAAGGACTTAGAAAACTACACGTGCATTTTGCCCTTGGATATGTAGGGGAATAACAAGGCACCCATGATCCAAGAGCAGTCAGTAGCACATAAGGAAACCTACAGAACATCTGATATCCTCAAGACCTCATCATGCAAGCCTGTGATCACCTATCTCTGTTATCACTTCCTCCCTCCAAGGCCCTGGTCCCTCCTGAAATCTATTTCCAGAATCAGTCTCTCAGTGACTGTAGGTCCCCTTCAAGGAGCACTAGAGACCCACCAGTACAAGTCTAGGGATCTTTGCCAAGAGAAGTTCATTCTTCTCTCTCTGATGCAGCGACTCATGGGCTGGGAGGTTGTCAGTGATTTCTGTCCTTGCTTTCTGAGTCCCTGGGGCTGCAGAATCAGCAGTTTGTTAATGAGCAGTCACAGGCTGAGTCCTCATTAAAAAGTTGTTAATGAGCCACTCTGCTGCTTGGGGAATCCAGGTGACAGAGGTTCCCTGTGGTCTACACTGGACCCTGAAGGGAACTGAGGTGTACAGTCAGGATCAGATCTGGGAGAAGGTACTGTAATGACCCAGGCAGCAGAGCCACATCTGATGAGCTCACCCTGGCAAGGAGCCATCTCTGAAGCACAGTTCCTGTTCGCCTGGGGGTTCCTTTCAGCAGTGGTAGCTGTCCAGGGCAGAGGCAGTTTTCCTCTTGGCTTCCAGCTCTGCTTGATGTCCTATATTGTTTGAGAGCTTCAACTTCTGAGTTTATGTGGCTTTCCTTGAAGCTAGTTCTGCTCTCCATCATAAGTGCTTTCACGACTATGTCTTACAGGCTGTGTCCCCTTTTCATCTATTCTCTACCTAACTGCCAAAGTCATATTTGAAAATGCAGTTCTAATTGTTGATTTGGGCCCAGAACTCATAAAGTGGTACTTAAACAAATTCTCTGAGTTGAGTACAGACACCACCATAGAATCCCTTTAAGGTTTGTTCCTCAGCTACGTCTACATTCTAATCATCCTCATGTTTTTTTTTAATCATTGTTACAAAAATGATCACCCTGCTCCAACATCATGAAAATGGTTTACATTCCTACGGGAATTGCAATCTTCCTATCATAGATCTTTAGTGATTTGCCTGTATTAACTCATAAATCCTCACAACAAACCTGGTTACACAGGATTCTCACCATCCTCATTTATGGAAGAAGAAATTGATGCACAAGAGACTCTAAGTAACTTGTACAGTGTTACTGAGCCAAAAGTGACAGAGTCAGGGTTAAAAGCTAGGCATTTTAGATTCAGAGTTCATGATCCTACCTGGTATTGGAGAACTGCAACCAAGAGGTCAAGTCTAACCCTCCACCAGTCTTCATATCCTCCCTGAAAAACACATACTCATATTTGTAGATTTACAGCGTTAATAGTATTAAAATGACCATATTGCTAAAAGCAAATGGAAAATCCAACGCAATTCCTATCTACCTACCCATAATGACATTCTTCACAGAATTAGAGAAAACAATTAATATGGAAGCACAAAGGACACTCGAGTAGACAAAACAGTCCTGATCAAAACAGCACTGTTGGAGAGATAACAATAGTTGATTTCACAGTATACTCCAGGGTGATGATAACAAAACCAGCATGGTATTGGTGTGAAAACAGTCATGTAAACAAATGAAATAGAGGACCCAGAAATTAACCCACCTCGCTGCTTGTATCTGATTCTCATCAAAGATGTCAACAGCCTGTGTTGGGGAAAAGACAGCCTCCTTAACCAAAGGTGCTGGGAAATCTGGATCTGCTTATGCCAGAGACAGAAACTAGATTCCCATCTTTGCCCCTGTACAAAAATTAACTAAAAATTAAGGATTATGACTGAAAATTTGAAACAAAACTGGAGGGAAAATAGGGGAAATACTTTAAGATATATGCCTAGGCAAGGACTTTATGCATGGAACTCCAATGTTCAGGAAATAATATGAATAATTGACACTATTACATTCAGTTCAAAACTTCTGAAGAACAAAGAACATCGTGAAGAGATAGTCTACAGAATGGAAAAAAATTTTACCAGATATTCTTCCAGGAGAAGGTTAGTGTCCAGAGCATATAAAGAATTAACTAAAGTTAACAGGAAAAGAACAAACCAATCATAAACAAGCAAAGGAACTGAACAGAGTTCAGAAAAGAATACAAATGGCTAAAAAATGATAAAGTTTACACATGAAAAAATTAAATTCAGAGAAAATATGCCAGGCATTGTATTATTTCAAAATCACATTATTCGTTGAATTTTAAAAAGGCTCACCATCCTTAGATTTTGGGGAAATGCAAATCAAAACTATATTAAAAGTACAGCTCATCCCAGCCAGATCAATGAAAAGAGTTTGTATGAAAATGCAGGGCTGGGAAGATGGCTCATCAGTTCAAGGCCTTTCCTTGCAAAGTCTTCAGGCCCACATTCTGTTACCAAGCTGTCCAGGTAAGCCAGAAACACAAAGTGGCTCAAGGGTCTGACATTCATTTGAAGTGGTAAGAGGACCTACCACCCCACCCCCACACACAGATGAGTGCAAACAATTAAAAAATAATAATAAATTAATAGTAATAATCATGTGATAATGGAGAAGAGATGAATAGAAAGAGGAGGAAGAAGAGGAGAGGAGGAAGATAATTATGAGGAGAAAATGTAATAAAGACAATTATTATCTTGTATCCCAATTTTAAAAATAAGAGGGAGAAGAAAGCCACAGTAAATATCCTAAGCCACAGGGTGTCGCTGCAGCTTCATTTGTGTCAGCCTATTTGAGGAAAATGACACAGAACTCATGATTTCAAGTTTATGAAATTTATTCCACAATGATTGCTTCAGCCAAATAGTTCACCAAAGTATTTGTGAAATGAAACATAAATCAATAGTTTTTTTTTTTGATTGAAAATAATAAAAAAAAATAACATGTGCTGGTGACCAAGCAGGGGAAAATAATGCCTTTCATGTGCTGCTGGGAGAAAACCAGCACAGCACCGGGGAAGTCAGTATGGAGATTCCTCAGAAACCTCAAAGTAGAACTAACATGCCACCCAGCAACACCAGGACTGGGCTTATATCCAAAAGATCTTGTACACAATGGAAATACCTACACATCCACTTTTATTGCTGCACTGTTGGTAATAGGCAAGTTATGGAGTCAGCCTAGATGCCTGTCAATGGGAGAAAGGATGAAGAAAATATGTACACAGCAGAGTATTACCAAGCCAAAAAGAAGAATGAGATCATGTCCATTGCAGAAAAGTGGGTGCAACTGGAGATTTTTATGTTAAGTAAAACAAGACAGACAGAAATAGAAGTATCACTTTTTATGTTATTTGTGGCATCTCTATAAAAAAGATGACATGAAATTCCAAGTGGGATTTTGGAAAATTTGAGGAGTATTAGAGTAGGGGGTGGGGAAGGATGAGAGAGAAATGGGGGTGAATATTTTAAAAGTATGTTTTCTCTAATTTTATTTCAAACATATTTAGAATGCCAACTCTCATCTCTATTCCTACTATCCAAAACTAACACACCGCTACATTAATCTTCCTCTTTTTCTGCTTCCAACATGCATACATCCTGTCCCCAGCCACCATTGTAATCTCTATTTAAATCAACCACTTGATCAAAATGCTTCAAAGGCTACTGATTACATACACATTAAATTCCAAAATATATAACATGATCCAAAATAGTTCCTATCTGAGGTGAACTCTGTCTATGTTGTGTGTTTATATGTGTGTACATGGTGTATGTGCATATGTGTGTTCAGGTCCATGTGTGAGATGGCCTTTTATTGCTCTTCTTTACTTGGAACTTTTGTGATCTTGTTCAATATGGAGTGACATTTCCCTACCTCTTAATCCAGTTTCAGAAACTTATCTTAAATATCATCACATGAAGGGCTTCTAGAATACTGCCAGTTTATTATTTGTGTGTGGTCATTCTCAAATACCACCCTCTTCATGGAAACTTTAGTAACTTTTAATATTGTGTGTTTTTTTTTTGGAGGAGGGGAGATGTGGTTTAAAGTCACTCAGGCTGGCCTTATACTTGCTAAACACTTGAGGGTGACTGTGAACTTACTTCCTGTCTCCTGCTCCCCGGTGCTCAGATTACTGGCCTCCACTACCACGCCTGGCCACAACTTCTGTTGTACTGTGTTCTCAATGAATGCAGCTGGTCTCTGCTGAGTGTTGCTCAAGTCTTTTACATGCTTATTACTTACCCTACTAATTAATTAACTAATTAATGATCAAGAAATTAGCTGAGATATCATTCCATTTTATTGAAGGGTTTGATTCATTTTCTGTCTGGTATTTACCATGTGTTCAGGCTCTCTTATTCAGTGAATATATATTTGGGCTTGTTATGTCTGCTCCATTAAATTAAGCTCTTTATCACTACAAGTTGTACATATTCAGTCCAATCAATAAGCACAGTAGTAAGCTATTTTTGGAAAGGATTATAGTTGGTTTTCTACTAATGTAGTATAATTTTTACTAAATTTATAACCTTTGTATCTATTATACTCTTATAAAATTCTCTTCACTGTGAATATCAATTAATTCATTGATATGCATGGTATGATACTGAAAAAGAACAGAACCAAGATTTAAGCACTTAAATTTTAGTTCTAATAATGAATGTCCAAATGCCTTCAGATCTTGCTTTTCTTATCTATAATATGTTTTTACTCTTCCTAATGACTTCATATGAGTACTCAGCATTGATTAATTATTCACTGAAATACTTTTATACTTTGTCATTGACAATGTGCACAATTTTGTTATAGGCACTTAGCATGAGTTGTTGAAGGTCCTGTATAGAAGTCTGCTGAGATCCATGGAAATCCTTGAAAAAAATAGCATCACATTAGAAATATGTGAAATTTTGAAATTACATTGGCAAGAGCTAAGAGCCTGAAAATAAAATTGAGAGAACAGAAGGCTTGGCTCATTCCATCTGAACAAAATAGCATGTGGATGGAGGAGATTTGACCATTGGGTTCTAATGGAATGTGCTTATGAGCTGCTCATGCACCTTCCCTGTTTTTAAGTTCCAGCTCTGTCCTGCTGTAGGAAACACGGGGAAAAAATGAAATAACAAAAAAAAACTATGTACTAGAGGGATTTTAGGGGTGATTCCTCTTAACTGGAGACAGGCAAGTTCAAATTAAAGGCCAGGATGACCTCTCATATTTTTGTTTGAATTTTTTGGTACATGTTCCCAAGTGTACAGTAAAGGTGGTTTCATACTGCTAAGGTGTATATCACATTAACAAACTCAATACCTGAAATGAATTGGCAACAGAGGCATCAAACCGCCAGTTATACCAATAGGAAAACAAAGTAAATCTCCAATGGAAGGCAAAGAAGGTTAGTAGATGGTAATGACAGGTCTCAAGCAGCACTCTCTTCTTTCCTTTCCACTGAGCTTCCCAATATCCATCTCCAAAGCTGGGTTTCACTACAATGGAAACATGAAGAGAAGGAGGCAGGGTGTCTATGTGAGGCGTTTTCGGAGGGCTAGGGCCTTGTGAAAGGTCCTGCTGAGGGCATTCTTCACCTCATTGTTCCTCAGGCTGTAGATGATGGGGTTCAGCA